>BMAO01031270.1:0-37873 GCA_019973975.1 Trichonephila clavata
TCGTGGGAAAACGAAGCTACTGCTGCTCCAAACACGACAAATTATTCTTCTGTACAATAATGCTCGCCACATGTTACGGTGCCTAAAAACCTTTACTTAGAAAAATTAAATTGGGAAGTCATACCCATCCGCCATATACACCAGACATGGCCCCTTCCAAATATCATGTGTTCCGATCCATTTCCACAGACCAGTTCACAGCAACACTTCACATCATATTGTAACCCCCCCCCCTTGTCTACTCTCGGACCCGGTTTAGATGTGTGGGAGGAACTAATTGGTCAGGCGACATGATTCACTAAAACCGTTTATTTGTCACAATATTCAACACAGACACAATAATAATCCAATTAAGATAGTTTTGATCAACAACTAGAGCGCGAAGGTGAGACCAGTTAGCATGGGGATAATATTTACGGACATTCAATTAATTTCTACTATAACTTATACAAGCTCTTTTTTAACTCGGAAGCGCACCAACAATTTACTCTCTAACTTCTATTTAAATAATGAGCACAGTACCTGAACTCTTGTAATTCAAAAATCCTATAGATGAGGCCTTCAACACTAATAGTTGGCTTGATCACCTCACATCCGAGTGATCCTCACTTTAGTAATCTTCAATTCCCACTTTAATAATCTTAGATTCTCACTTCACTAACTCTCAGAACTCGCGAATACAGAATTTATATAATAAACTTAATTTGCATAAAAATAATTATTTCCCTTAAAGAATCCCCAAGGAGTTAGTTAGAGCCGCGTATAGATCCGTCACAATATGACGATCCAAAAATTGTGTTGATTTGTGGATAGTCTAAAAATATGAAGCGTTCTTCAAACACAGTATCCGTACCAGAAAGGAAGGGGGGTAGTAGTGACTAGCTATAGACAATTCTTTTGGTGAAACATAATGTACTAATCTTAATAAGTGCTCAATTTTTTATTAAAAAAAATTGTGAAACATTATTTGCACTGCTTATATTAAGCTTTATTTTAATATCTATAAAGCAACATTTCGAAAAATGGAGTAAAGAACTTATTTTTGCTGAAATTGCTTAATTATTCGTTTTAAAATACTATCTTTAAATGACAGTAAGTGGGCTTGAAAATTTATACGTGTGTACATACTTGCTTAGTAATTTTGACAACTAAGACTTAGAGGTTGTTTAAGAGTCAAATATATGTATATACACATTCATGAAATTTATTTCAGGGACGTTATCTCTCAATTTTTACAAAATTGAAGATGTAAGCCTGTCAAAAGAAGGCTTCGAGGTAGGTAACATAAAAGCAATTTAATAATATATTGATTGAATGTTCTTTTCTGTGAAAAATGTTGAGGAAAAAAACTGCGTCGAGAAGATTAGGGTGCAGCATGATAAAATTTAAGATAATAGGATTTTTGTTCTGTATGATGAAAAAAAATATCGCAGAAAAGGGAGGAAAATAAAAGTAAGAACAATTTTGCTAAAGAATAAACAAAGAAATGACACAAAAGGCGAAAAAATATTTTTTTTTAAATGTTGAATAAGCCTTATTACTTTTCAAAGTACACAGGCGAGATTTTGTTTCAAGGTCCCTGCTGATATAAAATTTAGCATAATAGCTCGAAGTGTATGTTCTTCTTCTTATTTTCTAGATATTTTTTTTAAAAATATTTTAAATTCTGGAGCATTTGTAAAAATGTGCCTCATACTTCCTTTTTAAATTGTGCATCTTTCGTTTCTCAATTTTTTTTTATAAAAGCATTTTATATTCACTTCTTAAATTCTGAAAACTTACAAAACATGGGGGGAAATTTAATGAAGATAATCTTATTATTCTTCGAAGTTTATCTTATAAAATAGGCAACCCCAAGTAGGAAATGTAGTAACCTCTGTAATAAACATGCTATTTTGTAAAATATTATTTGTAAGGAATTGCCTTTGGAATTCATGAATTGGATCAAAAAGGTTAATTATACTTTAGTTCAATTAGCTATTTAGAGATTGCCTTTAATATTCTAATTTGATGTATCAAAGATCAAACTATAGTTTCATTGGAATGTCATTAAAGTTTGAGAAATAATCTCTAACTTTTTTTTACTTCCGAATAAAATGAAAAGAAAGCCTGCGTTAATTCAAGAATTGTAATTTCTTATTTAATTAAAAAGAATAAAATTAATATGTTGGTATTTCTTACAAAATAGATTTTCAAAATAAATATCTTTCGTGCAACAATTTCAATACCATATTTCATGCCTAAATTCTTAATACAACCTTGTGAATTTCTTTTGATTTTTTTATTATTAATTGTACATTTTGAATTTACACTAGAACTATTGGCGGAATAGCCATGAGGACCAAGCTCACCCAAATGTTCAACAGCCGCAAAACGGTCCTTTGGAAGCGACCATCCCCCACTCAACCTTCATTGGAGAAAAATCATTTTTACAGGTCCGCAGACAAGTTTAAACAGAATTTGTACTGTTAAAGATGGACCTCACAATTTCGAACAGCAATCAAGGAGCTAAAACAATATCTGAACTAGTACCCCAATCTCTAAACTTCCACACTATACCAATGTAAGGACTCTGAGCCTCTATGGATTTAGCATGCCTCGACTACTTTACACGGAGAGTCTTCAGTTCTGGGACTCGACAATGACGGTCACGAGTTCATGACCCCAACCACTCAGCTACCATGGCTGAATATTTTGTTGGAAAAAAATTTTAATGGACGTGTATGAGTGAGAGAGAGAAATTGCTACATATAGAGTTAAATTTGGCATTGGAAATTTTAATTCTGTTCGAAGATGCTAAGATATAAAAATATGAAATTTTGGTGAAAACGAATATCTATATTTTAGAGGAATAACCATTCAAAACGTTAACAAATAATCACACACACAAACGTAAGAGAAGAAAAATAAAAATTCTCTGGGAGCGTATTTTCAAAATGAAGTCGAAATTAAGTTTGAAATAGAGAGTAAACATATTCTCGAAAGGGGTGTATCAAAATAATAAAGTATAAATAGTTGCAATCTTTGGTTATTTATTTATTTCGACCTGCTCGGGAATAAGGAAAAACTAATTACAGTATTAGAAATTCAGAATACAATAAAATAATTTAATGAAGGGAAAGCAACTTAACATCCCTTTCATAAAAGTAAAATATTAAATAAAGCTATTACTTATAAATATCTATATTTTTAAAGTTTCACAAATTAGTGTATTCAAGAAACATTTACACAACATTATTTAAAGAATTTAGTCATGCTTATCTAAGATTATCATACGTTGCATATATCTACTTGATGTTTTTACAAGAATGTGAGAAACTCTGATTAACAGCGTATTGTGTGTGTGTGTGTGTGTGTGTGTGTGTGTGTGTGTGTGTGTGTGTGTGTGTGTGTGTGTGTGTGTTGTGTGTGTGTGTGTGTGTGTGTGTGTGTGTGTGTGTGTGTGTGTGTGTGTGTGTGTGTGTGTGTGTGTGTGTGTGTGTGTGTGTGTGTGTGTGTGTGTGTGTGTGTGTGTGTGTGTGTGTGTGTGTGCGTGCGTGCGAGCAAGCGTGCGGGCGGGCGGGCGTGTGCTTTAAAAAATTAATTTATAATGAGGAAGAATTGCTCCGTTTCTTGTAGATGTTGAAAACTTAATAAAAAATTCATTCAGAAAATTAAATGCTTAGTACCAATATGCGATAAAATTACTATCTATTTTAATCGTCACTTTACATTATTCCGTTAAATTCATTTTCTCTCTCCCTCTCTCTCTCTCTCTTCTTCTTATTCTTATTCCTATCTAATTAATTTTTTTAAAGAAAATTTCTTTATTACTCTGAATAAAGGTGACCGTTCTCTTTTTATGCATTATTTATATATTATTTAACATGTATATCCATCTGTTAAATGATTTATGTTGCTCTGACTCTACACTTCACATTTCCCCTCTTATTAAAAGAATAACATTATTATATTAAATTAAAACATGACAAATTCATCCGCTAATTTTAAATAAAATCGTAAATATTTCAAAAACAATATTTTTTTAATTTAATAGTAAATAGAACAAAGCTTTATTGAATTGTACATTTTATAGGAAAAATAAGTGACGTGATCGTGGTTATTGTAGATACATAAAACTAGCGCGCTTTTCATCACTTAATGCATTTTTAAAAAGCTTTTTTAAAGAAATATCACATTTTATTTTTAATTATGCTGAGAAACATTCTCATCGACATGCAGTTCTGATTATAATCTTATACTTACATTTTCTTTTAAATTATATGCATCAAAGGAGTAATGTAATAACAGTGATCTCGAAAAACATTCACGCAACTTTTTTTCCCTATAAAAACCATTTCAGAATATAAAGCTGATATTATAGATCTTTGATTCTTTTCCATGAACAGTTTATCATAAATGTCACCAGTATTCCAATTAATATTTTTAATTTGACACTAATTCAACAAAACATACCTAGTTTGACAATTCATACCTTAATTTTAATTATAGATTTATTCGAGCAATAATTTTCAATTTCTGCACCACATCATTATAAAAATAAGGAAGTAAAGCTGTTTTTATTTTCATTGCATCTTTATAACACAGTGATTCTTAACCTTTTTTTGCGGTACATTTTTAACGCTTTCAAAATTTGGCGGCACGCTAACAATAAAAAAGGTTTAAAAGAATATTAATTTTCTGTAGCTAGAACTGGCGTAGCTAGTCCTGAGTGGGACTTGTATCAAATTTTGGGGGCACCTTGATATATTAACAAATTTTCCTCACATATATTGGGATCCCTGTAGCTTGTAGGCCCCGTATTATTGATCAGGCTGACACGGCGGTAGCTACGCCCTGCTGTAATACATTATGTAAAATAATTTATAATAATAATTTTCGGTGTTGAATAAAATGATATGTACGACAAAGACAACAAAATTTTTATTGAGAAATTAATTACAAATAAATTATAAGAATAATTCGGTTCCAGACTTTTTTTTCAGAGTATTATTAATAATTTTAAAATAATTTGGCAGCGCATAAAAGAGCCGCGGTACAGTAGTTGAGAATCTTTGTTATAGCATATAAGAGTTACCAGGTATCCCAAAAATAACCGATGGTTTGAAAAATCAGTTAAATCAGAACAGAAGGCGATAGAAATGTGAGTTTTCTGCATTCTGTGGTATCCAGGGTATTTATTCTTACAAAATTTCAAAATTAGTTACATAGTTCATCAACAGGAGGCGCTTCTCACTGAGTGAGGGAACATTAACGTAGCACTATTCAGCTACTTGAGAACTTTTGGCGACGGGCCTCATAATTTTGAACCATGTTCAAGTGACGAAGACGATTCCTGAGCTGGCAAATTGAAATCCTAAAATCATCATATTCTTTATGGAAAAAATACTTTAAAAAACTTAAAATCTAAATTTGTTTTTGATAAAAGAGATTATGAGATCATAATATAACTGATAATTTAATTTAGTCATAAATTATTCCAAACATCATTCATAAGAGGAATTTCATGTAATTCATGAATTTGTAAGTGACTGTTACAAGGGGAAAAATTAATTAACTGTAAACAAAAAAAACGTAGCATTTATTACATACAAAAATAAATCTACACGGAAAAAAAAATTTTATTTTTATTTTGGATGAAATATTTTTTCTGTGTCTGGAATTTTCATGGAAACTTTCCAACTAACTTTTTATACTGAATTTCAAATTACGCTTTAGTCATACATCTTAGACTTTGCTCCCAAAGAACTATGTTTTCCATCATAACTCATTATCTTAATATAAAATTTTTTTTTTCTGAGAGGAAAAGATAAATTGCATTTTCAAAGCAGTCACAAAACTGTTCTTGAAAATATAGGGTACAAAAAATATCATTTTTTTTTTTTTTCATATTAGTATAACAAGTTATTTGTACCAGAAATTTTTCTTTTTCTCCTAATAGTTTTAAAAAAAACGTATGTCATTGCACTTTTTTAAACTTTTCATTATCATAAAACTATTTTTAATGATGATTCGTGATAGCTAATTATCCTTACGTTCTAATGAATGATCTTAACTTTCATAGGAAACACTATTACCTGTTACTCAATGACAGCTAGCACTATCCGTAACATGAGCTTCAATTAAAGCTATGATGTCAAGAATGTTAATTAAGGTTATGACGATAAGAGAGAAGTGAATCTCATTCGCACCGTCTATTCAGTGTAGCAGCGCTGATTTGCTTTGTTTTAATTTCGAAAGTTTCCGGTTAACCATTCCAGTTATATTTAAAAAAAATTAGAATCTTCAAATGTATTTTTTTTATTTGATACGTTTATTGACTGTTTTATGTCAATTACAAAACTTATTGCACTTGTGAGAATATACTTAAACAAAGAAAAAATAAACTACCGATCAAATAGGAATTAATTTCTCAATACAATAAATAAATAAATAACATTTCAACTAGATAATCTACTAAATAAGATTCTTTTAAACACCCTTTTATAAACTTCACTTGTATGTAACGGAATCTTTGAACTCAATTTTTACCCACTTCAAAAGATCAGATTAATTCGAAATTTTGCTCACTTGTCCAGAACCGATGACAATAAAATAATTTAATAATTTTGTTCCATTGTCCTGATCAGGATTAACGATTTTCCATTTTCAGATTCTATCCCGCATCTGGCGACTAATTTCAGATTCCATTTCTAAATTTGACGAGTAATTCTAGATTTGGTGACTAAAAGATTAAGTTACAACTTAATTCGATTAACTATAAAAGGCAGTTTTTTAGTTTCTTTAAAGTATAATTTATTTTATACCCTAGTAAAAGATCTTTAGAGATACATATTGAAAAAAAGAAAACTCATTGCTGGCTAATTAAATTTTTTAAAGGCTCAAAAAATGGTAGCCTTAGTAACAACATGAAGGTGCCATTTACTTTACACTTTTAGAAAATATGTATTTTCGAAAACTTGCGACTAAAATTTTTCAGATTCCTTTCCGAAAAATGTTTCCTGGTCAAAATATGCAACACTACATTCCTTAAACTTGTCAGCATCCGATACTTTATTTCAGAAATTAATATTGCAATAATTTTTACACCTATACATTCCATGCCTTTAAATAAGTTTTAAAAAGAACCGCACTGTTCGCGATTTTCTTTTTTTTTTGTGAGATACTTTCGAAATGCCTCCACCTTTCCATATTTTTCTCTCAGAACTCTTATCTCTTGAGAATGAAAGCAGCTCAGTTCAATTTTTACCTTTTCTGTGTCGTCTTTCACATGCATTGTAGCAGAAAATTTTATATTTAAGAAACATCTCATACTTCATGCAGTACATATGCATATATAAGTGCATTCTTTGCAGGCTGTGAAGAAATAAATCTATTTATGCATATGGCTCCAGTTGGTAGCAGATGCATATAAGAATACAGCCCTAACACCTGCCATCAATTGTGATATATTACATGTACATAAGTTGGAAACTTATCTTTATTTGATACATATTTTGAGTTTCATACAATTCGCATATTTATATACTAAGTATGAATAGTGAGTCAGTTTTTTTTTAATTGTTAGGATTAACTAGAAATAAGAGAAACAATAATAATAATAAAAGGTTTTTTCATAAATTGGATACACAATATAATCATAAAACATAAAAGAAATAGATTACCAAAATCAGTTCAACGTATGCAAACAAATAAATATTAAAAGGAAAATATCTATCTCTGATCATTTTACTTTAACTATCAAGTTCAGTGAAATGTTATTCGAATTACTTTGTATCGTTTTATTAAAGGGATTTAAAATTTTATTTTAAACAATATTAAATTTAACGAAACATTTGAAGACATTCACATATACAGTCTAAAATCATTTATATTAAAAATATTATTGATTGAAATAAAATTATAAGGAATATTTTTTGGTAATTTAATTTTGCTGAAGGAATTTTTAAACTGTTCACTGGTACATATAAGACCAATGAAGATGAAGATGTTGATTTTGTCAAATATGAAATTAACATGCTCTTAAAAGAAAATAATTAAATTTTGGGTTATTTAAAGAATCAAGCAAGGGGGGCGACGAAACATAGAGTCAATTTATATATGGAGAATCAAATATAACGGTGAAAACATACATAAGAAAGCTAAAGTTATATTTTGTGGCAAAATTCTTAGTTATAAATACCATTCCTTTATCATAATAAGCTTAATATAGTTTTAAAATGTATATCATACACAGTATACAAGCAAATTCTTGATTTGCTTGCTTTTCATGGCTAAAAATTAATATGAATAATGAAATGATTGGGATTTTTATTTTAAATAAAAATAAGGAATATGTAAAAGAAAGGGAAAAATTCGATCATAAAGTTTACGGTGAACATTTAATTATTCGAATAGAGATTGTGTAAATAATTTGAATGCTTTCATAGTGATTTTGAAAATGGACTTAAAAGGAAGAATTTCGAGTATGTAGCCGTTATTTTTAACACGTAAAATTAATGGAAAACATTTCAAAAATACGAGAAATGATTCGAACAGATAGATTATTTTACTTTCATTAATTTAGAAGACTTTAAATATATATATATATATATATTATATATATATATATATATATATGTAATAATTCCCAGTAATATAATCCTTTAAAATAACTTTTAGCTACAATGGTCCATCCTTCAGGACCAACGTTTTAGTAATAAGTTAATCCGCCGCCTAACGAGAGTCTTTTAAACTACACTATCCACCCACTCAGATCATGTGATTTGAGAAGCCTTTAAATACGAGATTCCTGGGGACCAAGCCCTTTTTCGCTTCTGTATTTGTCTGTTCAACATGTAGTCAGCTGCAGCTTGTTTTGTGCTTTTTTTTGTTTGTGTGTGTGAGTGTATTGTATCGTCCTTGTAATGTCTTAAGTGCTCAAAATGTATAATAAACAGATTCAATTAATCTCAAGACTACTTCTTCAGCATCAGTTTAAAGAATCCATTCCAACGAACATCCTCTTATTTCATATATATATATATATATACATATATATATATATTGAAACAGTTAAATAACCCATAAAACTTTCTAAAATAAGGACCTAATTTTTTTTTTTTTTTTTTTTTTTTTTTTGCTCTTAATAAAAGTGGGATTTTTTTTCCTGCGTCAGCTCTTTTAGCCGATAACAACATTACTGGATATCTCTATCACAGCTATCATACTCATTTAATTTAGTCTAATATGATATCTGACAAACAGCAAAAATAAAACTGAAGCAACTATTTGTTTATTATTTTGAGCATTCGACCTGATACATACAATTCTGATGAATTATTTCCACAAATATCAGTCTGTTTGAATAAATACTTAAAAAACAAAGAGAGTACTTTGAAGATTATATAATTTTTAGTATTTAATTCTAAATATGATATTTGGTATTTTTCCGTTTCGCAGGTGCAAGCGATAAAGTCGTCAAAAATGATACAACTGACTCCAGACAGAATATTCTCACTAGTAACCACTTTTTACCACCACATATTCAAAACAAGGCGTGATCTTTACTTATCAGTAACTTCCTTTTCATAATACATCACAAGTGGATGAAAAACCAATGATAACTAATATTTATTAATAATTTTATGCGTATAGTGTGTGTTGTTGCCAATAACACCAACTTGGCGAGATTTGTGCCAGCAAAACGGAAAAGTATCTGATATTCGTATCCACAATTTTACGGAACTAGTTAAAGTTAAAAGTAAATTATAAGGAGAAGGTAAATTATTTGATTGATTGTTTGAATATTTCATCATACGTCGACTATTGACGACGAGGTTCGTAATTTTGAACCTCCGTCAAATAACGAGGATAAGACCTGTGCTGGCACTCCACTGTCCAAAATTTCATATCACGCCAATGGAAGAACTTTGAGCCTCAACAGATTTACTGCGCATTAGCCCTGCTACAAGGTGGGTTTTTAATGACTTCATGAATCAGATCTATGATTCGACAGCAGCGACACTGGCAATGAGTTCGCAACTTTGAACACTCAGCTGTCGCAGCCATGTTTAATATTTGCCTTCGTAATGATTTTCAATTATTAAATATGGAAGCATAGATAAGGTGCATAAGAAAGTCCCTTTAACCTCAAAATACTTGTAAATGGGGAGAGCAACACCTAAACAAGTTAGTCCACAGTGTAGCCCGAATTAAAACAAACAATAGCAACGCCCTAGTGACAAAATTTGGAAGACAAGCATTGCAAATGAAAAACGGAAAAATAGGGTGAAATTTCTAATTAGAAAGTTTTAGATCATCAATTAATTAGTACGAAACAACATTTGGCGCACGAGGATAAGATAAATTGTCGTCTGTCCGAAAAATCAATGCACTCTATTTTATGTAAATTTTTTAATGGAATAGCAATAGGTAAGAAGAAATTCACATAATTCATTGCATAAAATACGTACTTACGTCTGAACAGTCTGATGACAACTGACTAATTTTACTTTAAACTAACATCTTTACAACTGCCCAGGTTCGCTTATTTAACTTGATCCGCATCATGATAGTGGCTAGTACTAATTAAATATTTGGAGACGCAACTAAAGACATTACTCGGATTAAATTTAAATTAAGTTTGTTTATTACAATTTAAAACACATTACGAAAGTAAGATTAACAATATTAAAATTGAAGAATGAAAACTATACAACAAGTAAAAGAGTTTCACTTATCTGAAACGGAGGCGAGGTGATGGGAGGCTGGCATGGTCCCGGACGGTACACGAAGTTTCCTAAAATTTGGGGATCAAAATTTCATTATTGTCAGTGAAAAATCTGCCGAAAATTGTCTCGGCGCCTGTTTTTAAGTGAGAGCAAATTACCCCCTTTCTGCATCCGCGTGCCCCCCCCCCCCGGTCTCGCCTCGTCATTGGATAGAGACCAAGCGCAAAGTTACAAAAGTTAAGGTTTCTCTCCAAATTTATGAGTCCATTCAACTTGAATGACCGTTGAAAACTCAGTGACAATCCGCGCTGGACCCCCGGCTCAGGAATCCGACAACATCCTGTAAACAAGGGGAATACACAAATTACATGTGTATTGGGGGCCATCTTCAAAACCGATCAGCTTCCAAGCTTCCCAGCCTCCAAGCCTCCCATCACAATCACACAAAAAACGAAGAGGCGAACCGTCACAAAGTGATAACAAGAAAATGTCGAGTGTGTTCGAAGATTTCACCATTGCTCGGGATAAACATTTGTATTCGGGAGAGTAATTCTACAAGCACATTTCTCCACATGGAAAGTGCACCACTATTCTAAGTATCTGTTGAACGGCGACATAGATCCAGAAGACTTGTATTTGAAGTTACATAAACCCGATCTTTTATGTAACCCCACAGAAAGAAATCCAACAGAGTGAAGTTCGGCAATTGTGGAGGCCATTCAACACTATCACCACACTCCATAATTTGTTGTCCAAAGTAATCTTTGAGAAAGTTTCGCACTCCAGCTGTCTAGTGGATGGGGACACAGTCACATTTGAGATACAAGGACCGTAATGCGGACAGGAGAATATCACCCACAAAGTCAAGTATAGCATGCTGTGATAGCTAAAGGAATTTCGGTTCCGTTTAATGGCGTACCTTCGTAGAACGGGTCCGAGTAAATGATCCTTCCAGATACCGCCAGTTAGCGAACCAGTGCAATTCGTGCTTGGTGGATTGTTTCCAAGAGTGATTTTTTATCTCCCAGTAGTGGGCATTGCGTTGATTTAGCAACCTAGTACGTTGAAACTAAGGCTGTGGAATCAGCATCATAAAGTCGAAATCGGAGTTGGGCAGATTTTGGAGTAAAAGTAGTCAGAACTGGGGTCACTAAAACATCGGTATTCGGACTCTAGTTTTAGCTGGACAGTTTAAATTAGAAATGAAATTAAGCCAAATCGAAAAAAATTAATGAAAAATAGAGTTGTTATTTTTATGGACAACATATACACATAAATATTTAATTATTTTCATTTTGTTGACATATTAACTAATAAACATAAAGGAAGAAGTTGGATGTGATAATTGCCAGTATTCGTTAAACTGATTGATTTAGTTACTTCTTCAGCTTATAGATGGCATTACTGTAGCATAATTCAAAAACTACAAAAAGGAGCCCATACCTGCAAAATGCACGAGCTTTACCTCACCAGTTTTTCCATTTCAGAAAAATAAATATATCCCGTCAAGTGATGAGATTGACACCTCAATTTTACAGCATAGAATTAACTGACTCAAAACATCAGGATCTGTATTCTGTACTCCTCAATATTTGGGATGGGATCAGTAGAATTTATTTGTAATATGATTAGGAAAAAAATATCAATTTTAAATTGTTTCAATTTTTTTTAATTTCAAAAAATATTAAACTATGATATAAATTTAAAATTGGAGATTTACAGAATATAGGCATTCTTAAGCTTTAATTTTATATAAAAATATAGGATCTACCTTAAGTCTTTAAAAAGTTATCTTGTGGGAAACCTAAAGAAAGCTATTTAGTTTTTATTATTTTTGTAATCATACTTTATGCTATTTAAATAAAATACAATAATTCTATAGCAAAATATTTCCTTTTATCTTAAACTTTGTACTTGGTTACACGATCTGTAAGAAACTCATATTAAAAGGAGAAGAATTTACTGGTTTATAAGGAATCGAAAAATTACGTCAAAATGTGCAAATTCAAAACACCTCAAAGTACTATCGCCCCTCATCAGGTTAAAGGGACTTTCCTATGCACGTTGTATTTTAACAATAATTTATTCATTGAACATTTGTGTCATTTAACATTCATTAAATCATCCTTTCTAAGCACAGAAATAAGATTGAGGGTTGTGGTTTTATGAGCATGATATAGTATATAAATTGTGTTCTGATGTAATAAACTAATAAAAAATTTTATTTAATTTATATAAGGTGCAAAATTTAATATTTAAAAATGGAGAAAATAAAAATTCCAATTTTAGAAAGGTCAGTGAAAAGAGTTTATTGATGAAGACTTGAATGAAATGTAATAAATAAATAAATATCAGATAAAGTAAATTAAGAACCAAATACTAGCCGAAGTCATCACACCATTTTAAATAAGACAATGATGTTTATTTTCAATATTTTAATATTTAAAAGACAACGGTTAAAACTGATATTTTAATATGTGATAACTAAAGGAAATTATTCAGATAAATGTCATATTTACTGAAAAGAAAGATAATATTTTCGGCACATTTTCCAAGAATACCATGTCAAAAACTTTTCATACAGGGATTATATTTTGAACAGTATTCAAACTATTGTGCCGTGAAAAGACTCTTTTTAGATTATATAATGAATTGAAATCAGTTCTCAATAATTTCATGTGTCTGGTACATAAATTGAAATTTATTTTCTCCTAAATTAATATTTGAAATATTTATTCTGATTTACGCATTTTGTTTCTTCAGAACTTCAAACTTTATAAATATTTGAAAGGACACTATGTAATACTCTAAAATCTCATCAACCTACTTGCTTCTATTTGAACTTTTCACTCCAAGATTAATTTGAGCGAAATTATCTCTTTTCTGTGTTTTCCTTCACAAATTATCTCATTTTAGATTATTTATGTTGCTTCACATAATTTACATTTTACACATCACATCCTTTTCAAGTAATTTTTATTTTATATTTTTCATATCTTGCCCGTTTATTTATTAGAATCAGATATCTGTCTTGAATTTTGTTTCTTACCTGTTACTACAACATATTTTCGATATGGTCAATAGGGCGCATGATCTCTGATGAGGTCTTCATCCCCTATCTTGTATTTTAGTGAGCATTAAAAATTACACTTGCCATGTTTTTTACGGAGAAAATATTCAGTTTTGAAATTGTTTTTGATTTTGTACAAATTATCATCCGAATTTGATATTTTCTATTTGTAGAAAGTGAAACAGATTTTCAGTGCTTTATGATAAGGGAAATTTTTAAACTGCTAAATTTCCAAAATGAAATTCACTCGCTCTTAACATCCCACAACAGTGGGATAGCGTGATGTTTCTCGACGAGTCTAGGCTTAGCTTGAAGTCTGAGTCACGTCGAACTTAAATATGAAGAACGCCAGGCACCCCGTCATTAAACGACACCGTTTCGGTGTTGCAGGATTGCTCGTTTGGAGGGAGGGAATATTTTGGGTTCTATAACTGGCCTGCATATTCAAATTGGAACTATGACAAGCCAAATCTATCGGGACGTCATTCTGGAATAATATGTACGTTTGTTTCGAGGCGCCATGGGCGCAGAATTTGTGCTTACGGGTGACAACGCCTGTCCTCACCGTGCAAACAATCATACCTTCAATTGATGGATATCACCCTTATGAACAGGCCGGCAATCTCATCGGACTTGAATCCAGTAGAGCATGTGTGGGATATACTTGGCCGACGAGGTTCAGCCCGTCAATCACCCCCTACTTGTCTACCGGAACTTCGGAGAGCATTGCTCAATAAGTGGTGTAATATTCCCCAAAATCAGATCGATAATTTGATACTCAGCATGTCCAGGCGTTGTACGGACAGTAACGCATCGTCTGGGAGACATACTACGAATTAACCATCATACCAAGCATCTAATATTGGTTTTATGTAATTTTTTTTATGTGTAACATCTTTCCTCTCGATTGCTGGAGATTTATGGGAGTGATTTCGTGAAAATGGACGGAAATACGTAACAGGAAGTTCGGGAAGCACGCGCTATTTAATTTGACCAATCAGCGCGCTTGGTGGTGTCTCTTCACTACCCTTCTAGTGAAGTTCTGTTTTTTCTCCTTCATTCGGGAGGGTCTCCACCCCCTGCGTTCTAGGCCGTGGGATCTTTGTTTTTGTTTTCGCACATTAGGATCAGAGAAGGAGCTAAGTCCTTTAGGCAGAGACGTGGTTAGACAATGACGAACGTGTTTCGATACCTGACTTCGATTGCTGCGTACAATTTAAATGACCGGGCCACAGAGCAGCTGGTGTTGCGATCTATCTATCGTAAACAGAACAACTCATATGTTGTGGCTCGACATATGGATATTACTTATCGTCAAACAAGTGGACTGGGTATCGTTAGTCAAGATATTGGGGACATATGTGTGGCAAAATGCTTATTTGAAAATGGACAAACAGTGATTTCGATGGTCGTATACATTTCTTCGAATCAAACGGTTCAAAAAAATTAAAGATTTCCTGCATTTTTTTTACTTTTACAATATACCAAAGGTGGTTCTGCTCTTTAAAAAAAAAATATCACTCGCTTCCCATGATTTTGAGTGGTGATTTTAAAGTTAACTTCAATTTGCTAGAAGCCGAGCCACTCATAGCTTTTTTGAATGATGAACTCAAGCTCGAAATGAACACAAATCGAAATGTTTCGACAACTAAGAGTGGTACTGTTATTGACTCTATTTTTCACAACGGTTTTTAAATACTTTGAAAACACAAGTATATGTGTCATATTTTAGTTATCATAAATTATCATTACCACTCTTCCCAAAATTGAACAAGAATAATTATTTTTGATAAAAAATTGCATTACTCCTTGGGTTAATTAAATAAAATTTTCATTAAAGATATAATTATTCCATAGAAAATTATTCCAATCATACTCGATTCATTTTTTTCAGGATTTAAGTTACTATTACGAATTTACCACGATAATATGTCAGATGTTACACATCGTATGCGACTACTGTATAATATATAAGGCTCGTTTCTTTTTTTTTTTTTCGTAATTTGCTCCAGGAAGCTAAAATCGGAATTTTTATAAATGATAGCAAACATATAGCATCTTTCTTGTTCCTTACCTTTTGTTTAATAAAAAGGCTTTACAAATAAGTCACATTTGTTTTGCTTTTCTGAATCTTTCTTTGCCTGAACTTGCATTATCTTTAATTTATGGACAAGAGTGTAAATTGGAGCATAAGTTATTGAAATCATTTTCAACCAAAGTCTGTAAGCAACTCGGATAACTTATTAGAAAATTTATGTTATGGAATTAATTCTGTTATTTTTATCAATTAATGCTATATTTTAGTTTCTTGAGGACTATTGTAGTTAGAGAAAAAAGATTTAAAGACGCAATTTTGGTTACAGAAAACAAGTGCGAATTTTAAATATTTTCATTAATAAAGGGAAAAAATGAAAAGTACTTCAAAATAAAATAAAAACTAATTTTAAGAGTATAACTTGTTTTATAATAATATTTCTACATTTAACAATAAAAATGCTTAAGTTTTGAAAAGATGCAATATTTGAATGACTCAATGTACAACACACAAAAATAATCTGCTCTTTAAGAAAGAATTGCAAAAGGTATGGGTAGATTCCCGATAATCAATGCAAATGCAAACTTGATAATGCGTTAGTCAATAATTTCCAGGAACGAAAGAAAAGGGCTTGATGAGTAATAGAGTGGATATTTAAAAAAGCATAAATGTATGCTTTAGAAGAAAATGTTCAAAAAAAATTCTATATGAGTGAAATGGTTTATTTTCCCCTTTATGTTACATTTTATTAAAGTAATTAATTCTAAGGGCCTCATAATACTTTTCAGCATCTGCCTTAACCTTATTCGAGTCTGGATTAATTTTTTAAAATAAATTCAGAGTGAATAACCCTGACGAGAGAGATACACTTCATAATTAAAAAAAATAGCTGTAAAAATCAATCATTTCTATCGTTCCTAATGAATAAAAATTAAATCTCCAGAATTTTTAGTTAAAATTTGCACATATAGATGGCTCTAGTAGTTATATTCCGTTAATTTTTATAATTATTGGTATAGATCAGGGATCAGCAAACTTGCAGGAATGGTGGGCCAAACCAATCTATCAATGTTTACGGGTGCCGCACTGTAAGAAACATTAGAAATAATTCGATTCCTGCACCAATACATGCAGATTTAAAATTAAGGGAAAATATTAAAGCAGGGGTCGGCAACCTATGGCACGCGTGCCAGATGTGGCACGCGGAGCAATTTCCAGTGGCACGCCACCACTCTACAAAATTATAAGATATATACTATATATAAAGCTACATCGTTCTGTCTCTCCTTTCATCCCCTCGTACATTTTTATATAAAGGTTATTTTTCACTTTCGATTCTCTGCCATAAAACGATTCTGCTGAATCAGCTTGCTTGTAGTTTGTGTGCTTTGTGTAAAAGAAAGCATCTTCTGTTTAAATGTGACTTACTATTAGCATAAAATATTCAACACAAATAAAAATTATTGAGCAATACTTGCAAAATTAAGAATAATTCATTACGGCTCTGTGAATAAAAAAAGTAAGTAGTTTGTCTTTTACCCACCAAAAGTTTGGGCATCGACGGGAAAAGAAAAAAACAAATGTCTTAGGTATAAATCAAAATTCTGCTTAACAGACCTTTTCCATCGGAAATATATTAAACAAAAATAGTTATTCTATCAACATATTTAATTTGGATTGGAAATAAATTCGGTGAAAAAAAAATGCTGTGGGTTAATTAGGCAAGTGAGTGAATCAGACTTCATAACAAAAGTCCTTTATAACTAAAAATTAAGAGCAAATGTAATTTTTTGAGTGTTGTGCCAAAGAAGTCATAATTATTTTATGTTTTACTTTTGGAGCGAATTAAGCTAATAGAAATAGATATTAGAAAACATTTTTATGTTTTCTATTAGTCACGCCGATATACGAATACTGAGTATGAATTCAGTCGAATGTTAAATATAGTTTGATGCACGACGTGTTTTTTTGGTTACTTTTAACTTTATCGTGTTGTGTGTGTTAGTTTTATTGTGAAAATTTGTATATTGTTTGTTTCATTATTGTGACAGTTAATAGTTACATATTGGATCAAATGGCGACTAAAAAAAGAAAGCTTGATTTTCGCGATTTCCAAGATTCTTGGACTAACGAATTTGGATTCATACAACAAAAAGATCGCGCTGTATGTGTGCTATGTCGCGAAAGTGTCGTATGTCTTACGTCCAGTATACAAAGACATTTTCAAACTAAACACCAGACCACATTTAAGAATTCTGATGAGAAATGTGAAGTTCTAGAAAGAGCTGTTTCTGGATATAAAAAGGAAATTACATTTTTGTGTCAAACAATTGGAGTCAAACCAAAAGCAACAGAATGTAGTTTCGTCATTGCTCATTGTTTAGCAGCCAAAGGAAAACCTTTTACAGATGGCGAACATATAAAGGACACATTTTTAAAAAGTTCTGAAATATTCTTCAGCGATTTACCTAACTTGCAAACAATATTATCCCGAATTCTAGAAATACCTGCTTCTGCGCGAACTGTTGAAAAAAGAATAACACAAATGGCAGAAAATATAACTGCGAAACAAAATTCAGGTTTACAAGAAACTGTTGCATTTAGCATTGTTCTTGATGAAAGTAAAGACGTGAATGATGTTGCACGCCTTGCAGTAATTGCACGATATTGTGATAAAAATCGAATTTATGAAGAATTATGCAGTATGATTCCTCTGTCTGGTACAACTAAAGGTCAGGATATTCTTTTTTCATTTATAAATCATTTTGAAAGAAAAAATATTAATATAAATAAAATATTTTGTGTAACTACTGAGGCGCTTCTGCAATGGTTGGCAAGGAAAGGGGATTTGTCAAACTTCTTTGAAAATCATATTGGACATAAAATATTGAACTTCTATACATCAGGAAAGTTTAGTTGCCAAAATTTCGTCTTAGCAAATTAATTTCTGTAATGAATACTGTTGTTAAATTAGTTAATTTTATAGTGTCTCGATCTTCATTAGTACACAGGCAATTTAAATCTCTTTTAGAAGAAATGGAAAGTGAATATGGGGATGTCCGTTGGCTTAGTCGTGGTAATGTCTTGAATTAGTTTTTGTCATGCATGGAGCTCTTTAAAATTTTTCTTAATGAGAAGGGAGAACATTTTCCCGTATTAGACAAGGAATGGTTATGTAAAATGATGTTTCTGACAGATATAACTAAACATCTGAATGAACTAAACTTAGGATTGCAAGGAAAATGTCAAACAGTACTTGAACTCTTTGAATATTGGAAGGGCTTTGCTACAAAATTAAATCTATTTTTCCGTGATATTAATACTAGTACCTACAAATATTTCCCAAATGTTAAAGCGCTTGCAAATACATCAACCGTAGACAAAGATGAACTTCAAACTTACGTTGAAGCACTTAAGGAGGAGTTTTCTAAAAGATGCAAAGACTTTGAAGCTTGTATTCCTACATTTTTCTTACTAATCAAATCTGATTTAATAGACCCATTAATAATCCCATTCGATTTGTCAATTTTTGAGTGGATGGAAACTGATAATTTTGAAAAGGAACTTATTGAATTAACATCTTCAGATTTATGGAAAACAAAATTTAAGGAGTTACGAAAAAATTTGGAAGATAACTCTAGTAGTAAATCGGCAGCTATTTTAAATTGCTGGATGTCATTGCCAGAAAGATTTAATTGTTTGAAAAAAATAGCATGTACCCTTCTTTCCGCTTTGGGTTCCACATAGCTATGTGAACAAAGTTTTTATCATATGAAATATATTTTGAGTCCACTTAGAAATTGTTTTAACTGCTGAACATTCTGAATCCTGTGTCAAATTGAAAGTAACGAACTATACCCTTGATATTGTGACATTAAGTAGAGCTCTGCAGGAACAAGGTTCGCATTAAAATTTTAATTTGTTTTATTTAACTTTGCTGCATGAAAACTTATACTTTATGTTGTTTGTTTCTTGTTTCATAAATATTTTTAAAAATGCATATATATATATATATATATACAATTTTAATTTTTGATTTTTATTGAAGAGCAGTCATACTTTAAGTTTTCCCTTAAAAATTCTAAAAAGATACACATATTTATGTGCACATTAAATATTTGTATTTGAATTGAAGTAATAGTTTTATTTTATGTTTATTTTTATGTCAATAAATATCTTAAAATTGTTCATAATTAACATATAATTAAATTAGTATTTTTGACTTCTATTTTTCCTAATTCTTCATGTATTGTCGTGGGAATCAAATTGTTTCAAATATTTGCTTTTGCTTGGCACACTGAATCATGTTGGTAGGTTGGTTTGGCACGCCACAGCTGAAAGATTGCCGACCCCTGGTGTAGAGTGTCACTTCTAATTGTACCACGGGCCATAGGTTGCCGAGAGACAAGCCTATGCTTTAGATGCGAGTCCGACGTACCAACCGTCACTGTGAATAAATCATTTTCTTAATACAGTCCACATCTGGTATAGTCAATTGTTGATTACACAAGGTTCAAATAATTTTAAGTCAATCAATCTAAGTCAAATAATTCTAAGGCAATCGCCTATAAGCTAGGGCCCCTTAAAGTCAGCTACACGAGAAAATATTCATTTTCCAAAAAGGTTTAGATGGAATCTTAGAAAAAGTTAGGCGGTGGGTATGACATCCCCTGCGCGTGAAGTGCTGGGTTAATGTTTATGTCTTCCTTTCAGACCATTTTAAATACAAATGAAACTTTTAAAAGCGTGTTAAAAAAATCATAAATGTGATCTGTATTTCATCGTTACATAAATATCATTATAAAATTATAATTATTCAAGTAGTTTCAAAAATATTGAGTCTAAATACGGGGAATATTTGCTTATAGAAGTCAGTAAACTGTTTTTAAGAATTTTTTTTTAAAATCTCAGTTAGTTAAAATCTTAGTTAAAATCTCAGTTACTAAAACTTTTTATTATATCTCACGGGTGTTCGAACTATTCATAAATACCCTACATTTATAAATAAAATAAAATAAAATACCCAAAATAATATGGGTTGTAAAAAGAGCACACAAAAGTGAATCCGGAAAATATCCACGAGTACTACAGACAGCATTCAAAAAAAGTTGAAGTCATCTCTCTTACTCTCTCTCTCTCTCTTTGTATCACACCAAAATAAAACCACTAAAAAGTTCTTGTTCAATATATAACTTCGTGCAAGATGTTTTAAATAATTTTACGTGAAACAAGGTTGTTTGTAATTTGAATATCCTAACAATGTGAAATTGCTTTCATCGCACAATTAAAAAAACGTTCGTGCCGAAAGTTATTTAATCATTGCTTTGCAACTTTGAATCATATATTAGTTACTAAAAAAATATCACCCAGAGACATAACTCTTAAGCATAAACAAGATGAAGTAAAAGGAAATATGTCCAAAATCCAATTGCAGATTCAGCATTTTGTTGTTATTCATATCAAATACTATTTCGTTGTGTGGATTTTTCGGTAACCTTGAGCTTGTGATCTTTCGGGCCTCACATAACTCGCGGTGCCCAGTTTCTCGCTCGATATTTGACATTACATCAAATGGCCCCATCGTCCACATTGAAAAACATAGTATCTCATTATTCATGATGCTTGAAAAAATTGCAGTTGTACCGAAATTCGCCATTGTGACTTGTCAGTAAAAAAATACTCATCAATATTCAAACAGACATAATATAAAATGAGAATTTTTTTTCCTTCTGGGTTTAATTCTCAAAGTCTAACTTTCGTAGTCGTTTCTTAACTGATGGGGATTTTCTTAACTATTTCCCTTTTGAATAATTTTTTTTTATGCAGAGAACTTTTTTACCTTTACTTATGCTTATACCTGTTTTTAGGCGAAAATATTAAAAATTCTGGGTGTTCATTTTGTGAATTTCGATTCGAGTGTTTTGGAGCAATTCTGATATTTCGAGCGCTTAATTCTTTTAAGATTTTCAGTAAGAGGTTTTTATCAAAACAAAAGAGAAAAAATTAATGCATAAAGAGATTGCAACATATTTTCAATTCATTATTAAAATTTCCCTTTTTAGAATGTCTTGCAATTTTTAAAAGCTTATTCTTTTATCTCTATTTAAGTGAATTGAAACTACTGAAATCTTGAATTATCTGTAATGACAAAAGTTATAAATCATTGTGCATCTTAAATTTGATCCTAAAAAAGTTATTTTATTAAATTGACTTGTTTCAAGATTTATTAAAGTCATTTTTCATTTTTAAAGAATGTTTAAATGTTCCAGCGAAACTTTTTTCTATCCGCGATACCCAAGGGGCCATGATCTGTCACATGACCGGTGTTATTTCAATAGAATCCTGGTGTCACTTAAGACTAACCCATCTCGAGTGAAAAATTCTCGTTAAATCTGACGAAATTAAAGTTCTCGTGTTGGTGTAATGAGGAAGTTTGGAGAGTTGGGTTCCAATCTAGGTGTCGTCCTCGTCACTAGATAACGATTCAAAATTATCGAGTTTATTGCCAATAGCTTTCGCAGTAACTTTAAAGGGCGACATCAATAAAAAAGATGAAATTTCTGACAGCTTAAAATAAACTGTGTATATTTTTAGATTGTTAAATTTAAATTTCATATCTTTATTTAATTTTTTTACTGGTTGTTTTTATTTTCTTCTCAAAAATATTTGGTACGATAATAACTCTGACTTGGTCTTTAAAGTTTAAAAAAGAAAATTAACTTTTTGATCAATGATAAGAGCTAAGAATATTGCACATAGTACGAATATATCCTACTGTGATATATTCGTTTAAAGCAATCTTTGGAAAAAATAACTCTGATATCAAGAGAATATTAACTAGTGTAAGGTTTGAAGAAAGCTTAAAATCTCGAAGCATGTTAACAAATAGTGGCTTTCAAATTTTGTTTAGTTTTAGAAATTTGATTTATTTACTGGTAACATTACTTTTCCGTTATAAATAAATGTATTTAAAAAAAATAGCTCATACCTATTTTTATCTCTTAATGAAAAAGGAAAGAAATTATTCATGATTACATAAAAAGAAATAGGAAGAAAAAAATAAAAATTTTGTTAAATGCATTCTATTTTCAGAAAATAACAGCTTATACTACCTAGTTTCCTCATAAAATAATTCCTAAAAAAATTTTTGATTGTTCAAAACTTGGGGACAAAAATACATTAATTATTTTTCTTAGATAAACTCGTCTTAACTTCAAGTAATAAAAATAGCAGCAAAGAAAGAAAAACACTCAAAAACACGATCTCTTTTAATTTTTTTTTCCAAAGTGGTGATTTAATGTTATCCAAAAATTTACAGACACACACATCCTTAACTTGATATAAAATTAAACATTCTAATCTTGCATATTTTTCCGCAAACGTATCTTAATTTAGAACACAATTTATCATAACATTAATCTCATTTTGTTTCCCACCTTAAAAACATTAAACACTCTGCTTTGATTCATCCCTTATTCATGGGGGGGGGGGGATCACTAAATAGCTGACGCAAGCATTTTCCCAAGGACAGTTTAACACCACGTACTTTTTCTAAGACTATCCACATACATAGCTGGTAAAATAACTATATTTCCCTTCACATGATGTACCACTTTAATACTAAATTTATTTCATTAGCATTTTTCCCTTTTATTTGATTTTGCCTATTTATGTCTAGTGGAGCGTTTTTAAAATGATTTTTCATTTTTTACAATTCCCTTTACTGACAGTCGTCACATTTCTTTCAATTTTAATATTTTTAGTATTAATAAGTTTACATTAAGCGAATTTCTAAGTCCATCTCATTATTATTATCAAAATTACACGTTCCGTTTCTATTTTTTTCTATCTTTTGCATTATTTTCCACTCATTTGAGTTACCTTGCATCTAAATTTTCCATAGATATTCAAACCTTAAAAATTGAATACGTATCATTAAAATTATTAATATAAAATTCTTTTAAGGCGATATGGTACCATCTTCACAATTTTTTTTATTTTTAATATTTGATATTTGGTTTTAATTGTATTTCATAAAGGTTAATATTTAATAATAATTCCATACAAAAAAATTTTAATTTGTTACAAAAAGTTTGTAAAATTTAATTTTTTTTTAGCTTTATTAAGCTTTTTTTAAATCCCTAAGGCTTTTTTAAACATGTTTCTTTTCTTTCAAAAACTTTTTTCCAAGTACCTTATAATATACTACATAAAACTGTGCATGGGTTTTTTTCTGCTGCTGCTCTTTAATTTTTTATTAATTTTTTTATAGTTAAACTTCCAAAAATTCCCAAAAAAACATTAATTTTGATTTTGAAATTTTTTAGAAAAAGTACTAAACATTTAGAGCATGTTTATAAAACATATATTTCAGTGAAAAGTTTTATAAAACATATATTTCAGAACATGTATAAAAAATTTCAAATCCATACTTCAGTTATCAAAAAAGCCTTAGGGTTTTGAATAACAGTATACGTACAAAAATTGAACATGGAGAAATATGAGTTTGAAGTTTTCGTTCCATGAATAGCATGATATAATATTTATAGAATAGTCTGAAACTTTTAAGAAATGTTAATTAGCTTATTTAAAACTACTTACCATAAAAATTTGCACAAATGTAGAACAATTAAATAGTATACTGTCATAATGAATATATAGAAAAAAACGAATGAAAGATCAATATTTCATAAAACTTTATCCTAATAATTATTAAAAAAATAAATACACACACTTCGGAGCTAATTCCATGCTCAGAGCTAATGCACAACATGTACAAAAGATGCTTATGCCTTTATTTTTAATTTCCATGATTTTAAAAGCCTTCGCATGTTAAATATTGTACACGAATAAAATCAAAATCAAATAACAAATTAAAGGTAAAATGCATCAAAATCTAAGATCTGTATATGTGCATTTGTTTAAATAAATATCTTAAAATATTTTAATAATAAAAATGTTGAATCTCGCACACCTGGGATATATATATATATATATATCACCAAAGACAAATATATAAAAATGGGAGAGTTTTTCTATTCTTGCGAATTAGATTTTTAATTATCTGAGTTATCAAAATGAGATTTAGTATTTGTGCTTTGGGAGAATCCGTTTTGAAGTTTTAATTTCATTCATAATAATATCATAAAAAGCATACACAACTTTTAAATCTTGACCAAATCCATTCGATCTCCCCCCCCCCCCGTAAATAATTCACAAACTAGAATTTTTACATGAATTGCACAATTATTTCATAAAATGATTTATTACTGCATATATAATGTCAATCTCAATTGATGCGTAATAGAAAAATAATTAATTCATTTTTTATCAGGCTCTTTTCTAGCAGATAATCTGAAATGTAGGCGTGGTAGTTGGTGTTTAGCATCAAACATTGCTACATTACTTAATGAAAAATGCAGGTAAAGCTTTGAAATTTGCACACATATGATAAAGATTCGGGGTATCAAATGAGCCAATAAAAATTTTTTGACAGTTTAATGATTTTTAGGGTACCATATCGCCTTAAAATACCAAAAATCAAAATATTTTTTTAAAAAAATAAAATTGTTAAAAAGGACATAAAAAAATTTTAAACCAATTCATTAACCCCTTAAGCGGTTAATTATTTTGCCCAAAATGTTCCAAAAAGAGGCATATTTTTAAATGCGTATAACTAAGCATAGTACTTAAGAGAATGCAAAAATAGAAGAATTTTATTTTAACTTTAAATTTTAAAGTTTTCATACTATTTTTTATTTTATAATTGCGTAATCCAAAAAAACCATAAATGTTTGTTTTCGACAAATACACTTCGCATGCTATGAAGAATGTTTTATATACAGTCGACTCTCGATAGTTTGAAGTTAGAAGAACCAATGAAAAACTGCGAATTATCAAGAGTGTGGAAAAAAACTCTCAAAATACACGAAGAGAAATTTTTTTTACACATTTAAGTTTGAAACTATGTAATAAAACAACAATTGTACTGATGTATAAAAAATAATTTTATAATTATTTTAAAGTATTTTAAAAAGTACATTCTTACAGAAATTAAAAGTCATGTGTTAAAAGAATATATTTATGTATTAAAAATTATTATTAAAAGGATACATACTGGACATCTTTATCTTTTTTGAAGAAAAAATCTGTTATCTTTAAAAATCTGTTTAATCTCTTATCGGTTCCCCCAGACATTTTCCCAAACACCATTGGTTCTTCAAGGCAGGGTCCAGTCTGGTCAATGCCCTATTTGATGCCAAATGCCATAAGTCACTCAGATAAATCATAAATTGTCATATTACTCCAACTCAAAAAAATACATAATCCTACGCATCTCTTCTTCACATTAGCGGAACATCCTTTCTGAACTGATGTACAGCAAGGTCACATTTTAAAAGAAAGATATGAACGGCTGCCAACAAGTGTGGCTGGTCTATTGTCCACTTGAACAAGGAAAGCAATAATAGTGTTTTTTTGCTTGAGGAACCTGGAAATACAAAGAAGGCAGGGCAGACACAGAAGGTCATCAAAAGAGCTACTTTAAAGGGGAGACATGCAGAGGCAATGCAACACAAAACATGTAAGCGCCAACCGGTTTGCTACAGGACTCTACATGATAATGAGTGTTCGAACAGTTGACAGCTATACAAAATAACTTCGAATTATCTCGTGTTGTAGTCTGGCCAGCCGCAGATTTTACTTCGAAATATTGAGTATACCAAAGCGTATTGCTTAGTTCGAAATATCAGGAGTTTTTCTAGGGGCTGAGCATTTACTTCTTCGAATAAAAGAGGGGTTCGTATAATCGAAGGTTTAAATTATCGAGAATCGGCTGTATCTTAAAAGGATTTCTCTCATACTTACAAAAAAAATTCATGTTCATATCTCCTTTTCAAACGGTTAAGGATGTGTGTGTGTGTGTGTGCATATACACTATATGCACACACAATTTGTAGCATGGTGTAATACTAAGTCTTACATTGCAATGGAAGACAAAGACAATATCGGCTTTTAAGGTCATCTTTCCATTTTCATTTCTTCTCAAGCAACAAATTGCTCATTGCCTTTCCAATCCCTGTTCTTTGTCGAATGTTTTCAAGAATCTTAATTGCTGCCTTTAATGAAAAATTCCCACCTTCCCCACAAAGAAAATCCCGGATGAGAAGTATTTCAGTACAATGGACAAACTGCATCTCTTAAAAACACTAGCACTATTAATTTCAATTTAAGAATTAAAAATACTAAGGACAAATCAAAGATAGAAGGATAAAAATATCTGTACTCGTACAGCGTACGGGAAAACCGGTTGTGACCAGCTTTCGGTTGCCCTGACGACGTACGGGAAAACCAGTTAAGGAGTTAAATACAAAAATGATCAGAGTTAAGTTCAATTGTTAGTCGCATATTACTTAGTAATTTCCTGTCACTTATTCGTTATTGTACCAGAAGTTGTTACATGTTCAATAAGGTACTTTATGGTTTAAAATATGAATAAGATATAAAAGCTTAAAGTATGATATGAGGAAATAATTATAGTTTTCCATGTTTATGGAAAATACACTCATGTCCATAAATTAAGGATAATGAAGTTCAGGCAAAGAAAGAGACAGTAGCAAAACAAATTTGACTTATTTGTAAAGTCTATTTATTAAACAAAAGGTAAAGAGCAAAAAAGATGCTATATGTTTGACATAATTAATAAAAATTGCAATTTTTACTCCCTGGAGCAAATTTTAAAAAAGAACCTATTTACAAAAAACAGTATAACAGGGTTAGTATGATGGTTAATACGGAGTATGTCTCCCGGACGATGCAATACAGGCCTTACAACGCCTACGAATGCTGAGTATAAATTATCAATCTGATCTTGAAGAATATTACACCACTCATCAAGCAATGCCCTCCGAAGTTCCAGTAGACTGGTGGGAGGGGTTTGATGGGCTGCGATTCGTCGGCCAAGCATATCCCATACATGCTCTATTGGATTCAAGTCCGGTGAGTATGCTGGCCAATCCGTACGGGGATATCCTCCGATTGAAGTCATTCGTCCACATTTTTTGTACGATGAGGACGGGCGTTGTCATCCATAAACAGAAATTCAGCACCCATGGCACCCCGAAACAAACGTACATGTTGTTCCAGAATGACATCCCGATAGATGTGGCCTGTCATCGTTCACTCTGAGCATGCAGGTCAGTTCTGGAACCAAGAATAATTCCTCCCCAAATGAGCCATCCTGTACCACCGTAACGGTGTCGTTCAATGGTGTTCTCTTGGTAACGGGTACCTGGCGCTCGCCATATGAAAGTCTGGTGAGAATCAGACTGCAAATTAAACCTGGACTCGTCAGAAAACACTGACCACTGTTGCGGTGTCCACAATGCATGCTCTCTACTCCAGGTTAATCGCAGGCGACAGTGAGTCGCGGTAAGAGGAACACATCTGACAGGCCTACGAGCATATAGACCAATGTGCCCTAAGCGTCTGTAGACGGTCTGCCTTGAAACTGTCGTAACGGTAGCTTAAGAGAGCTAACGAGATAGGTCTGATGCTGTGCTCCGTCTGTTTCTTTTGGCAGTAACTGCCAAATACCGGTCCTCATTCGGCGTTGTAACTCGAGGGCGACCTGTGCTGTAACATCTACTCACATTACCATCATCTTGGAATCGTTGCCAAAGCCTGGAGATGACACTCTGAGTGATTCCAAGTTTCTAGGATACTTCCAGCTGGGTACGTCCCCATTCCAGTCGTCCGATAATTCTACCACGTAAAAAATCATCCAAATGCTTCCTTTGTGCCATAACTATGCGGTTATTGCACTGAAAGGCTTTTAAAGCGCTTGTGAACAATTTTACTTCTTTGTCACCATTCCTTATATACCCCTCTCTTACACTCTCGTCATTGTGACGTACTATCAACGCCATCTGGTGGTTTCCTGTAATTTGCATATTCTTCTTCAAGATGTGTGTGATAATTCTACAGAGAGGTGAAATTTTTATTTTAGAGTTCAATTTCTGTGTGATTCTGAATTAATTTAATTTTTTAATTTAATTGTTTTTAATTTTAAAACATTTATAAAATACCGTGCACCACGCAATGTATAACACGGGGCATACAACACAGACAGAAGAAAGGGGATTACAACACAAACATCCATGCCTTCTCCGGATTCGAACCCAGTCCCTACGGCAATTCAATCAGCTTCACTGACCACTATACCGGATAGGCGGCTGTGATTCTGAATTATCCTTAATTTATGGACATGAGTGTAGTTTTCCATACTTATTTGTGGAATTTCCACATAATATGATATGCTAAGACATAAGTAATTCTTAGACATGTTTGATAAATCTTAAGCTATGTGTGTTCGCTAAATTAAATTATTTTGATAAATTTATTCAAATGATTTTCTTTTTCCCATTGGCTATAAATTTTTGTTTTCAAAGTTTTATTGCAATTAAAGTCCAATTGATTGCAGAAATCGAAACAGTATTAAATTAAATTTAAAAATGTGAACTAAAAATATCGAAATTATGGTTATTATTTAAATTAGAAGTAGATTATTACATTACGTTCATTTCCATTTTACAAAAATTTTACCATACGTACTATATAATTACCGACTTAAATTATTTTTAAATGAATTACTTTCAATTTATGTATAACATTATTTATTGTATATTTATCCAGCACATTTTATTTGATCGTTTTCTTTCTATTTTTTTTAAATTAGAGTAATGTTATACATTATTTGAAAATATTCAGTTGATGATAATATGGGTTTTCATTTCCTTTAGCATTTATGTTTTAATCTCTCTCAATATATAAGAGACTTTTTCTTAACTGTAAAATATTTTTTGAAGTAATTTTCTATGAAAATTCTAAATATAAATATTTTTTCTCATATATCATAGTAATTCTCCTGTGTAATGAAAAAATTCCGGTTTTGTCTAGATTTTTTTTGAGAAAACTGCTTTTTGTGTTTCACTAATTTGCATAATCCCAAAGGAACAAAAACTGATTTGATCTCGTAACAGTCTCTTTTTTGCACAGTTTTTTCTGTTAAAAATAACAAAATCTTCATAAAAAAAAAATTCAAAGAATTTTGTTTAAAAAGCTTTTGTGTTAGCCTTTATTTAAATACACACAAAACACTTTAAAAAAATAGTGTTAAGAATAGAAGATAGTTAAATGAATAGGATTCTTTCCCTTATTTTACTATCGAAATTTCAGTCATTCTTACACACTTAAGATAATATTTTCAGAAGTCATTGCCTATATTCTAGAAAAAATTTCGTCGCAAAATTCTATTTCTTCATTAATCCCTTACCTGGTTTGCCCATATACCATACGGGATACCGAAATCTAGTTACAACTGGTTTGCCCGTAGCTGTGAGGGTACTAATATTTTCTTCTTTCTATCTATGATTTGCACATATTTTTAATTATTTTTATAAAATTATATTAGTGCTATTGTACTTTTAAGACATGCAGTTTGTCCATTGTACTAAAATACTTTTCATTTGGGATTTTCTTTGTAATGAAGTCGGAAAATTTTCATTGAAGGCAGGAGTTTAAATTCTTGAAAATATTCGATAAAAACAGAGATTGGCGCAAGGTAATGTGCAATTTGTTGCTTGAAAAGAAATGAAAATGAAAAGATAATCCAAAAAATCCTATATTATATTTGTCCCCATTGCAATGTGTAAGACTCAGTATTACACCAAGCTTCAAATCGTGTGTGCGCACACAAACACACACAAAATCATCAACCCTTTGAAAAAAAGGTACGAACATGAAATTTTTTTGTAAGTATGAGAGAAATACTTTTAAGATATATAAAACATTCTTCATAGCATGCAGAGTGTACTTATAAAAAGCAAACATTTAGGGTTTTTTTGTGTTCCACAATTATAAAATAACAAGATATATACATAAATATGTATAAGAAGAGTGTAAACTACTAGTAGGAATTGAAAAAATAGTGTGAAAGCTTTAAAATTGAAAATTAAAATGAAATCCTTCTTTTTCGCATTCTATTAAGTATTGCGCTTAATAATACACAATATAAATGTTCCTTTTTTTTAACATTTTGGGCAATAAAATTGACCTCTTAAGGCGTTAAAAGAAACTTTTGAGAATTCTTATATTTGAAATATTATTGGTTTAATGCAACCTTATGAAGGATTTATGATCATACCAAATAATATTTGTTAGCTTTTATTACTTACACCTCATACTTTCGCTATAAAAATTATTTAAGAGACATTTAATTCCCTTTTAATTGTTATTTATCTTTTCCTATCGAGGGAAATTTATATTTTGTACCACATTCGAACAGAAAAACATTTACATTTAATCATTTATTTACCATTTAATGAAAAACAACTTCAATAATGCAGAACTATAACAATATGCTTTTTTAATTATCTTTTAATGCATTTGTTATTTTGAAAAAATAATCATTTCTAGTGAAGAAAAAGTTTATTGCAAAGTAATTAATGCATATAAAAATTTATTTTAAGTTTTTTCTGAACCTTGATAAACAATGAAAGAATTTTTCGTTTGAATATTGTTTTCAACATAAAGCAAAATAAAGTGAAACCAATTATCTTAAAAAGCTCATTATATTTTGTGCCCAGCTGTTTATAATAAAAAATACATGTGTAATAGAGCGAGAAAAAAAGAGTTAATGTATTTAAAATATATAATCTATTGCAATGAAAAAGCATTAATTCATTGATTTTAAAAATATTGAATTTTAATTTGAAAAATGCCAAACGTATGTACAGTGCATTGTTTTAATAGGATTTTTTAAAAAAACTTTCAACTATGTTTATTTACTATTTTGTTATCCGTATGCATTGGAAGAATTTTTAAAAATTAGGAAAACAGGTATTAATTTCTTAATTTTAAATTTTAACATTGAAGGATCCAACAGCTTTTGATACGTGAATTTTGCATTTAATCTATATATTTTACTCTCTTTACTAAAAACGCCTCTTTAGCAACTTTAAATCCACTTCCTTCGGCGTGATAAAAAAGAACAATGAAAACCTAAAATATAATATATTTGTTGTTTAAAATTCACGAATTTTTACACATATAAATATCGAGTCATATCAACTAGGCATCAAGATGATATAAACATATGGAAAGCCCTTTTTGTATTAGGTATCTCATTCCATTTATGAACGAGCCTCTGTCTTAAATAGGCAATTTTGATTGTAGAAAGCTTAAATCTCATTTTCTTTGTTGTAGGTAAATATTTTCCGGGAGTTCAAAAACACTTTTGTGTATCAATTTGAATACCGTTCATTTAGAAATAAGTATAAAGACAAACGCAAAACTGATACTACAGCTTCTTCAACCCGTTCAGGACTAAGGTCACATACTATAAAATGTCATATAATAATAATTTAAATTATATGCATACTATACATAAAGATAATAGTAAGATTTGTGTGTGAATTGTAAGATTATTCAAAAATTAATATTTCTACTTTACAACATTTAAATATTAACATTTACGGAATATTTATTTTTATTAATTGGAATCAACATTAATTAAGATTTCAAAACGAAATGAAATTTCGTAACATAATGTGAAATTTCTTTTTAAGCATCGAAAAAAATCATCCATTCCCAACTCAAATGCTCATAATATTTTTCATATTCCTCACGTGCTAGGTAACGTTGTACGTTAACTCATCCAAAACAATGATTGAGTTGAAATAAAATATAGGGTGTCGCAAAAATAGCGCCCAAACTCTGCACAACCAGATTCTTCGTCGTAAGTACTTAATGCCCAGAGAAATGTTCCAGTACGATACATAATTCACAAGAAAATATGGTAAATGAAAATGCAAGGTGATGAATGAATGAGGATTCATAATGGTTCATGACGGGGCTCCGGTGCATATTTGTTTACGCATACCTCGGTACGTGGGGGGAGCAATTCTATGGCCGCAACGATCACCAGATCTTATTTTGGATTTTTCGCCTATGGGGCATTCTCAAATAATTGTTGTTTCGAGACGTTGGGGCTCTTCAAACGAACCTTTTTGCTCGTTTGAATGCTGCTTGTACTTCGGTGGACACCGTGCTGCTGCGACATAGTATGTATGCATTCATTTATTCCATGGCGCGCTCAAGCCTGCCTTGATATGCACGGTGGACACTTTGATCATCTATCTTTATAAATATATGTTGATGTATATCCAATACGACTGTGACGTCATACTTTGTTTTTCGTATTTTTCTGGTGAATTATGGATCGTACAAGCGCAGTTCTTAGGGCATTTTTATGCACTCACAACGAGGAATCTGGAAGCGTAGAGTTTGGGTGTCATTTATAGGAAATTGAGTATATACTGGTTCTTCGAAATGAACATTGGTGATTTTTATTTTTTTACTTCATTGATGACACAAAATAAGACGCTTGGTTTGAACACAAAAAAAAAACGAAAAATAATACAAAGATACAAATCCTAAAACGCAGGAGATTGTTAATACAATGAATTATTAATGTTCGAAGGATTCGAATAAGAACTGTAAAAAAACATTAAAAGATTCTTCAGTTAACACTTTTTGTTAAAACAAAAGCAAAAAACAAAAAAAAGAGTTCAAATTAGAAAGAAATTTTAACGGTTGATAGAAGGAATTGAAATGTATTTTTAAACAAGTATTTTTAGTAATACAATCTCTTTCAATAGGTTTTCATTCTTCCTTTTTAAAAAGAAATTCACAGCAATGAAACAACTTTAAAATTTTAAAAAATCATATATTTTTATCCTGAATTATTTTTTGTAATTCGACTTAAATTTAATTACCTTTTAAATTTGCCCCCATATATTATTAATAAAATACAGTTCATACATAAAGTTAAAAAATTAGATATGCAGATATTTTGTATATTCGTTATACTTTCCTTCAATCAAATTCCTACTGATATTCAAAAATAAACACATATGATATTACGTTTCAAATAAAATTTGAAAGCTTTCGAATAATTCGATCATGCGATTCAAGGAATTATTCAAGATACTTTTAGGAAACCTTTTTTAATCAAAAGGGGGGGGGATATCCTTCATAAATATTAATAACTCTAAAAGAGTTGAATTGGAACAAATAACCTTGAAGTTCCCTTCCTTTCATTAGTTTGGTTATTTTAAAAAAAAACCTTTAACGAAAACACGAAGAAATTTCACTAAGCAGACGAAAGAAGAGCATCAAGTAAAACTGCATTAAAAGCTAATGCGTTGAACAAAAAGAGATAATCGCCTTAAATACATGGATTTAAGACCCGACTTAAAAAAAAATAATGCGGCTAAAAAACTCATAAACTTTATTATTTCTGCCACTTATTTATCCTTACATCATAATTCGGTGGGTTTTTTTTTCTAAGATGTGTTAAATGCATGTAATTATTGGTTATACGAGTACTTGCTTTTTATACAGCAATATGTGACTTAAAAATATTGCATTTAATTTTAAAAACTCTTGTTTTTTCTTTTAAATTGTAAAATATATCTATATTGCACATTTTTACTGAGAATGCATTGTTGTACAAACTCTATGACTATATTTTAAGGAACTGCTAAGTTAAAAGCTAAAGTGAACAAAATTTAATTTTTTTTATTTAAAGTAATATTTTTGTTTTTCTTGAGAGTTAGATCAGATTTTATCCTTTTTTATTTTATACTACATTATTAAATAATCAGGAGGGGGGGGGGGTTTTGAATGGATGAAGGGCAATTTCAATGGGATTAAAAAATAGACTAACTAGCTTTAGCAATGTTGACTCTTATTTAAATAATGTACAGTTTTATTTAAAATATATTTGAGATGTTCATAAATATATCTAACTTAATTGTAATAAAAATTCGTACAACAATAATTATACACTTCCAAGACTTTCCTCCCTGCTTTAATGAATATTACTTAAAAAACTTATAGATAACATTAATTGCATGTAAAATAACTCCAAACATCTTATTTATCAGTGGCTTGATCTTCTCAAAAAGTCTTTTCCAGGTCAGCCTTCTTACTGCTAGTGTCCCCCAATTTTCAGTTCTTAAAACTACGAGGTCTTTTTCTAAGCCAGGGGGGGGAGGGCAACCCACGGCACCCGTGCTACAATGTGGTGCGGCAGTGAGTGATTGAGTGAGTGAATATTAACGTCCCACTGTTCAGCTACACGAGGGCTTTTGGGGACGGTCCGCGTAATTTTGAACCATGGTCAAGTGATGTGGACGACACCTGAGCTGGCATCCCCCTCTCCTAACTACCACACCAACGGGAGGACGTTTGAGCTCTCGACGGATTTTACGTGCATCGCGCCCCTACACGGCGGGTCTTCAGTGGTACTGGGATCGAACTCATGACATGCTAGCCACGATCCGATGCCTAGACCACTTGGCTACCGCGGCCACATGTGGTGCGGCAGAGTTGTTACAGTGGCACGCGAAGACTCATTGAATTTTTTTTAATTTGAAAAATAATATTAAATGTCAATTTTTCTTACAAATTTATCAAAGTGTGGTTATCTATTGCCTAACTGAAATCAAATTCAAAATTATTGACCTACGGCGCCATATTGCTCTGAAATGCAAGTATAAGAAATTTATTTAACTTCAAGTAAACGGAATTATACTGAATTTTGGAAATGTGTATCAACAAACAAATTTTTTTTTAATTTACATAATTTTACTGTAAGATATTACTATAGGTTTGAATCAATATATTTGTGAACAAATATTTTCTAGTATGAACACAATAAAATCAAAATGTCGCTCAAAATTAACCGATTTGTACCTAAGATAACCTAATTTTGTAAACATTTTCAAGAGAACTAATCCTAATTTAGATGACTTGGTAAAAAAAAATACAAATTTCAAAGTCGCACTAAGCGAGTATTGACTGTTTAATAATTATTTAGAATTAACTGTTGAGTTGCTCATCTTTTTATACCTAATCTAACTGATTCTGAACCCGTTAAATTTTATTAACCATGAAACTTAAGTTTGTATATTTTCTGTTATATTTATTATACTATTTTTAAAATTCCACTACTTATAATTGCATAAAAATGTGCTATTTGCGTAACAATTTCATAATAGCCTATAAGTAGCATTTTACCACCTTTTTATATTTTTGTTTGTTCGAAAGTTGGAAGTGGCACACATAACTTCTTTTCATCAGATAGTGGCACTCTTCCCAAGAAGGTTGGCCACCCTTGTTCAAGGTCATCAATCCATTTTAGATTTGACCTGCCTTTTCTCCGTGGTTGGAAATTGAAGGCTCTTTTAGTAATAATCTACTTCCATTCTGACAACGAGGCCTACCCATTTAATTCGTTGCGCTTTGATGAAGTTAACGATATCAGATTCTTTAAATTCCAAACATAGCGACATAAAATACCTCTATTCCAAAAACTATACGAGGTGTGAAAATATATATATGTTTTTTGAGAGAGTGCAAGTGTTCCTTAAGCACATTTAAAGTTTATAACAATCTTCCATATCATTCAATGCGGAGGGGGGGGGGGTATCAATTTCTTTTAAGGGATTCAGACGATATTTTTAAGGGAAAGTGAGTCATTTATTAAATTATTTACTATTGAAAACATAAAAGTCCTAACTTAAACCTCTGTGTTAAATAATCTAAAAGAGAATAAAAAGGTATTTTTCAATTTTTCTACACTCTCACAAAGATGGAAAATAATAATTATAAACTCTCTGACACCATTTTTAATTACTTTAATGTCTCCAGAGTTTGAGAGAAGTTGAATTTCTGCAAAAGGGATATGTAAGATAAATTTCACGAACAAAATACTTTCACAGACTCTTCGTTTGAGATTAATTAAAAGTAAGCTTAGATTCAGGTCAACAGAATAATTAAATAATTAAGACTACATGGAAATTTTAATTGCATAATTTGAGAAGAAATTATTTTTAATGCTTAAGGTATCCGGACTATGTCGGAACCGTGATTTTGAAAAAGTGTACAAATGAATATTTTAGAGTCACTTAGATTAGAAAACATGTGTAAAGTGATTTTAAGAATATTTTTACAATAAAAAATTATATAAAAGCAATATTTTGGCAAAAAATGAGCATAGAATTACCTATTTCCAAAACAGTCTCCTTTTATGGAAAATGCTTCTATAATAATAATATTTTTTCTATATATATATATAGCTCAGACCTCTGTACAGAGCCTAAACTAGGATTTTTGAAATATAAGTATATCACTTAGAAGTGGATTTATCCATATTTTAATACGTTGGAGAAATTTTAACAAGAAATAAACACCGATCATTATTTCAATTGATAGTGACTCTGAAAATAATGCGAATTTTTCAAAAATCCTAGTTCAGGCTTTGTGGGGCTTAGCTCTATATAAACAAAATATTATTATTATGGAAACCTTTTTCATAAAAGGAGAATTTGAAAATAGGTAATTCTAAATAATTTTTTTGCCAAAATATCGCATTTGAATAGTTTTTATTGTAATAGTATTCTTATAACAATTTTATACGTGCATCCTAATCTATAAGTGACACTAAATATTTCAAAAATTCATTGTTTGTGCGCCTTTGCTAAATCACGGTTCTGATTGAAGTCGGATACTCTAAATTGGAAACAATAAATCCACATAATATCTATAATAGTAATAACGATATCATTCTTAAGAGAGTATGGCCATTCAAATAATCAATTATAAAAGAAAATTTTATGTACAAAATTGATGTCATAAAAAAATTACATTGTAGTTAATGACATCATATCACCAAAGAGGGTTTTTTCCCGTCCGTTATATAAATTCCATATTTTAATCCTTTTTTTTAATATTTTCATTCAAATTTTTATGATTAAACTATTTTTCTGAAAAAACAGAAGAAAATTCGACAAAAAGTATAATTAAAAAATTTAAATTTAATATTTATATGATATTTACCTTTTAATTGGGAAGACTGTGTACAATCTGAAATTTAACCTCATTAAATCAAATTTTTGCAAGACTTAGTTTTTTTCCTTAGTATCAGCATTC
>BMAO01031271.1:0-59808 GCA_019973975.1 Trichonephila clavata
CCCGAGGAGTGGTATCCAAAGATCTATTTTAAAAATTCGCTGGCAGGCTTGATCCCCTTGAAGGTTATGACCTTAAAGTCAGCTAGACTAGGAATCGTCCATTTTCCAAAAAAGGTTTAGCAGGAGCGTTAAAAAAAGTTAGACGGTGGGTATGACACACCCTGCGCGAGTGGTGCCGGGTTAACCTCCCCTGCACCCTAAGCACTTTAAACTGTTACGCCCCCTATTCCCCCTCCCTCCTCCTCCTTCAGTTCTTACCTTACCAGTTTTAGTTCGGGAGAGATTTCCCTTTGTTTTTTCTCTTTTGAGAGTCATTTCATTATCTTCCACCTATGGACCCGCCGTATCCTGAACCGGCAGCCGTAGGAAAGGATGGGAACATGGTTTAGTTCAGGGTTGGCAACCTTTTAGCTTTGGCGTGCCAAACCAATGTACCAATTTAATTCAGCGTGCCACACAGTAGGATATTTTTGAAATAATTAGATCCCCGCGATAGGATAGTGATGAATAATATAGATATATATATTTACAGTTTTATTACATATTAATTTTGCACCGTTTAAAGATATTTCTTAACATAAAAAATAAACTGCATATGAAATATATTTAATTCTTCTACAAAATCAAAAAAATTAAAATAGCACATATATAATGTGTTTTTTAACATATTTGTTAAAGTAAGAAATATACAACATAAAATTTAAGTATTTCCCTTCACTATAGTTAAATAAAAAGATAAATAAAAATGTTAATGGGAATCTAGCACCGCTCTACTTTCATATCGCAAAATCTGGGGTATAATGTGTGACTTTCAATTTGACACGATTTGACCCTGGTTTAGCCACTCTTATTCATTTCTTACCTTACGGCGTCACGGACCACTTACACACTGTTTTGTAGATTAGTACAGGTAAATTAATTAAATCGTTTGCAATTACAGTACAGAGGATACATTATTGTATGAACTGTTTTTTCAACTTGTTCATTATCATCTTTTTCTTCGCCTATCGCTTTACTATCTTTTACCCATAGCAACATCAAACAGTTAAGCTTTTCTTTTTCCAGAGCAAATCTCATTTCATTCATGACTCGCTAGGCGTTGGTACGTTCGCTGTAATTTTAATTTTTTTTCTTTTTTCACCCTTAAGGGGTTTTTTCCCCCGTACCCACTAATTTTGTGTGCCCTAAGCGCGTGCCTAAGCGGAAAATCGGCCTTGCTAGTATATCGGCTAGCACAACTGAGTTTTGGATTTTCAAGTCGTAAACGCAAGTGACAACGTGTAAGTTTCCTGAACATCAAGAAAAGTGTTCCAGGTGGCGTACGATTGACTAAAGTTGGTGGTCACATGCCAACTTTACAAAAATGTACGATACTAAAGCACATAAGAAAAAAGGATGTGTTTGTACAGTTTGTAACGTCCCACTATGTAATGATCACTGTTTTTTTGAAATTTAGTGAAAATAATATGTATTTATTCTTAAAATTTTGAGTATTATATTGAAAACTATATTTTATGGATATGTTGTTGTTGTTGCTAATGCCACCTTTCTGACGGTGTCAGCAGGACCGATCCTAGCAGGTGTGCAGCGCACACGGGCGGCCAAAACAAGAGGTAGCCACGAGCCGCATATATCCACAAGCATGCAGCCGCATATTCTATCAATCAAGCAAACTTTTTGGTGAAAAAATAAAACTTACAATAAGTCGAATAACTATGCTGATTTTTAAATAGTTATTGAAAAATCAAAATAAGTCCCGTTTTCCCAATGGCATAGCATAATTTAAGAAAAATAGAATGTTAGTGCACAGTGTGTTGTCCATTGTCCTTGAATTGACGCGCCTATTCGGCAGGACAGAACCCGCGATCTTCGGATCCGAAACCGAGTATCTTAACCACTACACCAAAATGATCACCATGGTGCGGAGGTAGTTACTGGCTTATATACATGGTATCGCTACACACTCCCCTACCAGTGAGTTGGTGGTTAGGCGAATGAACGATGTAGTTGTTACATCGAATGTGTTAGCTGCTGCGTCACTAGTTGTGACGGCTTTGCTGGTTGCGTCATTCGTGCTTGACTGCTTGCAAGGAGTGAGATTGCGTCACTATGCGACGGCTTGAATTGCGTACTGGCTTGAAGATTGCGTCACTATGCGACGGCTTTGGTTGCATTTGCGGAGTATAGATGGCGCCACGACAGTTCAGAAGGTTGCCTTTTTCTGAGTTCAGCCAGGGTCACCAATGAACTGGCGCGCCTATCCGGCAGGACAGAACCCGCGATCTTCTGATCCGAAACCGAGTAACTTAACCACTACATCAAAATAATCACCATGGTGCGGAGGTAGTTACTGGCTTATATAGATGGTATCGCTACATCTTTTAATGTCTACTCTTTAGACACATCCTTCATTTGATAGCAAAATTCGTAGCAGAACCGGCAATACCGCAATAGAAAAGGTTTTCTTGTTATCAGAGGCACTGGAGATCGATACTTAACAAAGGCATTTTAAAAATTATTTTTCCGAAAGTAGCTTTACGAAAATATCTAATATGGTTAATATTACCTAAGACATATTAGTGTTTCAATTCAATATACATTTGGGGAAATTAAAAGTTTTCAACTGAATTTAGAAAAACAAAATAGAGGAAAGAAGTGATTTTTGTGTCTGTTTGCATTTTTGTTTACTTTTCACTCGTATACAATTGGATCAGTTTTTAACGTCAACGTTAAGTAGTCAAAATATGAAAAATTCTTGTACGCAGGCGGCTGACATCCTAGAATCGGTCCTTGGTGTTAGATCGAGGCTTATGAAATTCGTTGCTTCAAAGGGCAAGATATACGCCTGTCGTTAACCATAGCTTTGAGCAGCATACAAGTGACACGCCCAATTTTGTAAGAGAACACGCCTCAGAGGTGCCTCCCACCTCTCTTCCCTTTCCTCCAACCTCACGAGAGTACTTGCGGCTCGACGGCTATTCAGAGTAGTATAATATTAGACTGTTACTAAGGCACTAAACATTCAAAAACTTCCATGCTTTCTCCGGGATTCGAACCCAGGCCCCACGGCACAATAGTCAGCGTCACTAATCACTATACCTGTATATAAGGAGAAATTTAAAACATATAATGTTCTACCTTTAAAAACTCCCAGTGGGGAGTAGGAAACATTCTTCCCACCAAAAAAATGAACTGGAAAATCAAATTAATTTTAGGTGATATGCCAAAAGAATATCTTTTTATAAATCAGTCTCCATCCCCAAAATATTTTAATATAACATTACTAAAAATAAATGGCTTTACAAAGGGTTAACTTCTTTATTTTCAATTTTTGGAAGAATCGTGAATATATGGATATCGATTTAAACAAAATACTGACTTATTTTAAAGCTCTGTATTATTAATATTTCAGAGGAGGTATGTTATGGCGAATGACATGGATGAAGAGGAATATGTAAATTTTGCTGAGCAACAAGCTGTCTCTTTTTGTAAGCATTTTGTTCCTTCTATTAGCTCACACTCTTCCTATATATATATATATAACCGAAATTGCAAGATAAACCAGACATAAGGTTTTTCAAAGGATATATTAGAAATGTAATAAAAAAAATAATAGAATTTAAAAGATAAAAATTTTCAATCGTTAAGAATTTTTTTATTTATCGGCTCAAGCTTAAATACATTTTTTGAAACTTGTAATAGAGAACACATGATGATTTTCAGTTTTTTTTCAAATGTTAATTCATGAATTAAATTTTATTTTTTAATTTTAAATTTATTCTGCGTTATATCTGACGAAGTTACAACTAGTTACAACAGATGTCGCCACCAAAGTAGGAAATGACTTAAATTTTTTTTTTTATATTACTTGTTTTGTAAGCATTTCGTTCTCAAATTATAAGTCTATTGATTTTTTTTCAATATCTAAAATCTGAAAAAATTCTTACTTTTAATATATTTCTAGTATATAAAAAGAATTTTTGGTACTTATACGTATTATCGCAACAATCGCCAACTTTACTAATAACTCGCCAAGTTGGCAACCCCGATTTCCTTTATGTCGTACGCGATGAATCAGCAACCACTATATTATGTCCTCAACAGGTTGCAATAATGCGTAAGTACCGAATTTTTTTAATACATCTGAAAACTTGAGATATGTTTCTATTATAAATGAGAAATTATAAAAGTAGTCCCCCCCCCCATTATTTTTCAATATTAATGAAAGTATTAAATGTACAGAATAACAGTGATTATTTATATATGTGCATCTTAATTAGAAAATTACTTTTAAAGAATATTTTTTATACACTCAAATTAAATATTTTTTTCTTTTTTAATTGGTATGTAATGATACAGAATATTGTTATGTTATTTATTAATGTGTACGATTCTAATTGACAGTTAAGGATTTAAAAAATTTGGAATTTTATAAAGTTTATTTCGGAGAGCTCTTGATATGCATGTATTGGGTTGTTCGGAAAGTAATTTCGTTTTTTCCCGACAGAGGATTTAATTGTATTTTGTTGCACCCAACTTCAAATTTAAGCCATATAATTTTTATCTGCTTTGAGAGTTTATATAGCAAGGCTTGTGTGTGAAAAATTCCAATTAATTCGACGCAGTAGTTTTTGGTTGGTGCCCTTTTAAATATGGAGAGCGATAAACAGCATTTTCGACATATATCTTACTGTTTTACTACAGAAAGGGTAAAAATGCTGTTCAGGCCAGAAAGATATTGCCGATGTATATGGAGAAGGTGTGTTGACAGTACGCCAGTGCCAGAACTGGTTCGCTAAATTTCGATCCGGCAATTTTGATGTCGAAGATGCATCACGTTCGGGAAGGCCGGTGAACTGATAAAGCGATAACATAGTGATGCGAACCAGCGAATAACAACACGTGAGATCGGATTGGGGTTAAATTTATCAAATTCAACAGTTTATGACCACTTGAAAGGCCCGGGATTATCCTCGAAGCTCGATGTATGGGTTCCCCATGTTCTCACAGAGAGAAATCTGTGTCGCCGCATTGACGTCTGCGATTCGCTTCTCAAACGTCACGAAAATGATCCGTTTTTGAAGCGCATCATCACTGGGGACGAAAAATGGGTTGTATACAACAACGTCAAACGCAAGAGGTCATGGAGCAAAAAAGATGAACCGGCTCAAACCATTTCCAAAGCCGATATTCACCAAAAAAAGGTGATGCTGTCTGTTTGGTGGGATTTTAAAGGAATCGTTCTTTTTTGAGCTTTTACCGGATAACACACCGATTAATTCGGAAGTCTACTGTCATCAGCTGGACAAACTGAATGATGCACTTCAACAGAAAAGGTCAGAACTAATCAACAGGAAAGGTGTAGTGTTTCACCAAGACAACGCGAGACCTCACACAAGTTTGGTCACTCGCCAAAAGCTTTTACAGCTTGAATGGGATACAATGCCACACCCACCATATTCTCCAGACCTGGCACCACCGGATTATTATTTGTTCCGGTCACTCCAAAATTTTTAGACGGTAAAACCTTCACCTCAAATGAGGAGGTCAAAAACCACCTCGATCAGTTTTTTGCCAGCAAAGACCAAAAATTTTATGAGCGTGGAATTATGCTACTACCAGAAAGATGGCAAAAGGTGTTGGACCAGAACGGCCAATATATAATTTAATAAAGTGTTTGTTTATTATACGAAAACTGTCTTTCATTTCCACAAAAAAAACCGAAATTACTTTCCGAACAACCCAATATTATCAACATTTTTTATCTGCATTCATGTATTATCAACATTTTTTTATCTGCATTCATGTATTATCAACATTTTTTTATCTGCATTCATGTATTATCAACATTTTTATCTGCATTAATGTATTATGAACCAAAATTTTAGTTGAAATTTTTAACACATATTATATGAAATTAAAAAATGGTAACAATTTGGTAAAAAATGGTGCCTATTTTTTTAATATCCATTTGTGAGTATAAATAAAGAAAATTATGATAAATCTAAACACATTAAGGATTTTCAAGTTAACTGGAATATTTTTTTGACATATTATGCAAGAAAATTCTGTAAAGTGATTTTGTATCAGAGAGTGGAATTTTTTTAAAATTTCAATTGAATCATACACTTAGAATTTTACTTTTAAATATCAGTGTTAAATTGAGATTTATTGATTGTTAAATCAAATGTAAAACTTGTATTATGTTAAGCAAATATCAGTTTTATAATTAAGTTAAAAGTAAAATTTTAAAAATATTATTTAAAAGTAAAATTTGTTGGTGAAACCTTTAAGGAGAGATTAACATGCTGTGTTTTAAAAGCATTCAATAGCTTTTTATGTTATTTCATTATAATACGATGACATGCAAATTTTTATAGTGAATAAAAATAATTTTTGTGCTTGTGGATACTTATTTCCAAATTCAAAAATTAGACTTTTTTTTAAAAAAAACTCTAATTAAATAATAGATTTTTATGCAAAATGCAAGAAAAATCAAAGTATTAGATTTTTTTTTAAAAAAAGGCTTACCATAGTACATGATAATTTTTAAACAAAATTTATGTTTAATTCAGTTTAAAAAATATTTTTTTGTAATGCGAATAACTTTCAATTTTTAGATCAGAAAAATGACGAGACAGACTTTAGGAAATGGCTTCTAGCTGATCATGCTACTAAGCTGATACCAACAAACTTAGCTTGCGAGATTATAAATTATTTAGCCCGAGAAACTGTTGCCCAGGTAAGATGTTTTGATATTTCAAATCTAATTAGTTTTTTCTTTTGTTTAAAATGCATCATTGTTCTATTAATTTATATAAACCATTGTTGTATATCTGTATTTGTAAACATAAGTTTATTGTTTATGTTTTTTTTTAAATTTTGTAAACCTGTTTTATTTTACACAACTCTGTTATGTTTGCAAATTCTTCATCCAATATTCATAAAAGTAATAATGAATAAAATAGAAATGAACTTTATATTTTTAAAACCCAAGAAGCTGTTACAAGCCTTTTTTTTTAAACCTTAATCTGTTTTAAAATAAAAGGTTCCAAATATTAAAAAGTTCAAAAAAATTCTAAATGTATTGTTGTACAAAGGGATTGAAAATTTCTAATTCATTAAAAACAATTTAAATAGAAACAAAACAATTTCAAAGTATTTTAATTGGCTTTTTTACATATATATATAAATTCAAACATTAATAAAAAATTATTCTTCTTTTTTGATAATTTCATTTATTTTAATAAAATTGGTTAAGAAGCTTACGTATGAAGATATTAAAACATTTTGCATGCTGTAAAAAAAGAAAATTGTAATTAATTTTGTAAAAATTTATTTTATTTTGATTCTTTTTAAGTTTATTTATAGGTATGCAAAACAATATATTTTTTAATCCGAAAATTTTCAATGTGATTTAAAAAAATATTATTTATAAATTGTAAGTTCCCAACCAACTTGTGAAATGGGATTGAATAGAAAAATGTTTATCATAGAAATATTTTGTTTAACAAAACTGTTATTATTAAAAGGCCTCACGTGATAACTTCACAGCATATCTTCTTTTTTTTAGGGTCAATCTTGTAACAGCTAAAATTATGATATTTATTTCCATACTTTTATAAATTAATGCAATGGATGTTATTTATATTAATGCTTAAAATGCAAAGATATAATGATAGTTTAGCTATTTCGATATATGGCATATTATAGTGATAAAATAACAAGTATATCATTTGTATAAATGTAATAAATATTGAAAATTATATGTATAATTTTATGAATTCTTTATATTGGCTATATAAATCTGTATAAAATTATATCCAAATAATTTATAAAATGACTTCATTTGATACATTTCCTAATGCACTAATCTACATACATTTTCCCCTTCTTCACACAATGTGTAATTCAATTAATTCATCATTTTTCTCTCTCAGTCAGAGAATATACAAAAAAAACTCTACAATTTACCTGGATATCCATACCCACTCAAATACATCCATTTCTATTTTTAAAAAATACGTATTTTTAACACATTTTCTATTTATAAATCTGACAACCAAGAAGAAACTTTCATATTAAAGCACTGAAAATGTAAATTCTAAAACATAAAGATGGTGATTATTGTGATGTGTATTCAATTAAGACAATTCCTAGCACTATGAATGAGTTTTAATCATAAATTAATTAAACATCACATTTCTAAGAAACTTATTTTGTTTCTTCATTCATATATTACATATTTTAAATTATTAAACTTTATTTTATTTTAAACTAAAGTAACTTTTTTATTCAAATAATTCTTCAATAGTTAGAATTATTTAAAAGGTTATTCCAAATATATTTATAGTGAATCTCACTACCTTATACTCTGTTCTTATTTTATTTAAATTATGAAAATGAACATCTTTCTGTAATTAAATGCTCTTTTTTATTACAAAAAAGTTTTTTTCATTGAGATAAATATATTGTTGTTTTGAATTCAGGCAATTTTATATACTAACCAAAAAGCATTTAAATATTTTAAATTGAGCATATGCATTACATATTTTAAACCTTTTTATTTATTTCTTATAGATTGTTGAAGCATCATTGCTGCTGAAAAAGGAAAGGCACCCAGACTGGTACCAAAACTTAAATGACATTTATAATCCCCATTCAGAAAATTCTACTACTGGAGAAGCTTCTGGAACCTCTATATTTGAACCAAAAGTATAAAATATTCATATTCCTTTTTTGCATTCACATAATTCAAATGAACAAAACAACACAGCTTGAGATTTCTTCGATAAACAATGCACAATACAAAAACTCAACTGTAGAATCACACGGCACAAGTTCAAAAAGTAGTGAGGAGGAACTGAAAATGATATTTAATTATGTGAAATGCAATTTAAATTACAACATTCTTATAATGTCAGGATACAGGGAAAATCATGCTAACAAAGTTATTTCTAACCTTACGAATTCTGTGAGGGTAAAAAAAATATGAATATGATTTACAAAAGGTAGAGAACTAAAATACATAGATTCATAACACTAAGCAACATCAAAATTGTTTCGGGCTCAAAAATAGTTTATTATGAAGTATTTGGGTCTGCTAAACAAGAAAATCATCATAAAAACTTCAGATTAGCTCTTGTTTTCAAGAATCAGAACTCGCTATTCATAAATAGCTGTATTTTTACTCATCTTTAGTTTCTGTGTATAATCGTTTTGATGTTCATTTGAGCGGGTAGATGGAATCTCTTGCCTCAGGAACGGTTTTTATTTCAACGAAAGGCGTGTATAACTGCGCCACCTTCTAACCTAGAGCATCAGTAGACCAAAGAACAGGCAATAATGCACGATTCAAGTGATATGCGCTGTTTTTCGTCATGCAACTCAAGGTAAATCAATTCAACTATATTATCAATGAAACGTATATACCAGGGTCGTCGGGATGAATCAATGCTCGCAAACTACTGCTGGACAGGGATAACTCGGGATACTCGGGCTTCGATATACAAGAGGCAATTCAAAAGGAAATGTTCACAGGAAATAAACTAAAAAATACTACTGATTTCTGAATATGAACACGGTTTCTAAAAACATGACTTATTGTACTGTATGTTTTAGTTAGTAATGTTTTGTTTGTTCTTCAAATTTACCAATAAATTGATTGATAGGCTGTGGCATATCTTAAAAACAAGAGCTATTAAATAAATTTCATTTACATATTCGTTTTTTTTTTCAACCCAAAATTAGTAAAAATAGGCTATTTAAAACTAGGAAACAGACAAAAAGTTGTTTTTTGTTGCCTAGTGTAATCAGTAGTATTTCTGCTTAGGTTAAAGGTAGGCTTTTGCATGTTAACTATAATCAACATGAAAAAGTATTGTATTAAATAAATATTTATGTGACACACAAGTTGATAAATACTCCCAGAGACTTACCATCTATTAGTAAATACTGGATTTTTTATCAGTGGGGTAGACATATTGTCATGGGAGAGGTTTACATTTTATCAAACACATAGTCGAAACCACCAAGGCATAAGCTTTGTGCTAAGAATCTCGTAGTGTATGGTAGGTGGGACCCCCAAATCTCATTCTTGTGTATGCCACTGTTATAACTCCAAGGTGAACTATTAATCTTTCATTTCTCTAATGAGATAGTACTGCCTTTTATAAACACAAGTGACACTTCTGAATGAAGTATGATCCTCATGCTAATGAAATAAACCAAATGAATTAGTAAAATTTTATTTAAGCAAAATCAACAAATACTAAGCAGAATTTATACCAGAGAGATCTGTATATTTTTTCATAAAAATTATTCAATTAAATGGAACATTTCCTTTTGTATTCCAAATCAAAATTTATATTCTCTTTTCACCTTTGCGCTATCATGTTTATATATAAAAAAATATATTTGCTCAAAACAAAACAAAATATTAATATTTTACAACTTGTGGATAAACATCAGTGAAACACTTGAAGTTTTTCAATTGTATGTATAAATACACATATTTAAGCAAATTTTATTTATACGTAAAAAGTTTATATAAAAACATGACAAATTTATTCATCAAAGAAAAACAATATCTCTTTGACGTATCAAGTGAAATTTAAATTGATACATCAAAGAGAAACAATTTCTCTTTGACGTATCAAGTGAAATTAATTTAAATTGATACTTTAAATGTAAAACAATTTGTCTCATTCAAAAATTTATATGATAATTTATTTTTAATTATACTTTGATTTGTTTGTTTGATTGTTATAGAATGAGTGTTTGAAAAATAATTATAGCTCTTTGAAGATGTTTAATGAATATAAATTTGAATTTGTTTTTTAGATGTAGAATAACATCATTGAATAATAATAATAAAAATAAATTAAGGTTTAAAGCAGATAAAAATCTTGATAAAAAATGAATAGAATATAAGTTGTTAATGATGGGAGTGTCATTTTTTTGCTTGCTTTTGCTAAACCTGGTTGATATATCGATGCGATTAAAGTAAAAAAGGCATTTAAAAATTATTGAAATTTTACCTTTGTACTTTTTTCAATAAAGATTAATGTGCAGCTCAATAATTGCTTTATTAAATGGCTGGATTAGTTGCATAGAAAAAACTTTTTTATTTTTCTCTTTATATTTTGCTAGTGCAAATAATTCCTTGAAAAATCTAAAAAAAAGGCTTTTTTTTTGGAGAGGGAAATTATTTCAATAAAATCCAGGTTGTTCAATAAATCTTTGTTCATTCAATACTATGTTACTCTGGCTCTCTACCCTGCACTGCTTGTTGAGAAAAGGCAGATTTACAAATATTAAAAATCGATCTAATAATTCCATGTCAAATCTGTTCAAATATTCATTGCATTGGTAAGTCAAGACATTTAAATAAGTTTATGGCAAACAATTATCCCTACCAAAATTTTTAGTTTTTTTTCTATGCATAATAAATAAATAAAAATTCAATTTTTGAAAAATGTTTCACATTTAAATATTTCTAGAAAAATAGTTGTAATTATATATATAGGGTTGCACTTCTTTTATCTGTATTCTCAGGTAAGTATAATTATGCTCGTTTTTTTTAAAAAAATAGAAATTATCATTGGTATCAAAATTAAACATGTGATTCCGTCTTTGTAATACTATATCCTTATACTAAAATTATCAAATTTTTTAACCTTCCAGATTCCTCCATGTAACCCTGACGACCCAATCACTCCTGGAGTTATTAATGCTGCACTTAGTCGCTTATACATGAAGAATAAAAAAAATGGACAAGTATGAAAGTTTTGTTTTTAAAATTCACAATTCACATTGAAAAACTATTTAACCATACTTGGCTTTTCATAATTGATTTGATAATGATAATTTACTGGCTCAATAATTAATTAATCTTATAAGATCTTGGTCATCATAGCAAATAGTTTAAATTTTAAAGAAGAATTTTTTTTACTGATGTAGAAATAAATTTTATATTTGAAAAACAAATATAAATACATTGCTTTAAATTATATTAATACTTTCCAAATTATTTAAAACTTTAATTGTCTTTGAAAAATAGCATTTTTAAATCTTTTAAACCATCAAAACAGTGTTTGCTAAGAATTAATAAATCATCAATTTAAATACATCAGTCAAACAATATAGAACAAAATTAATTCAAAACATTATTTTGGTGTAAATTTTCTTATCGTTTTGCCTGATTATTTTACTAATAGAATTATGAAGACTTTTTATACCTTTTGAAAAAATACCACAAATTATCAAAAGATTTTTTTTAATAAAATGTTTAAAATAGTTAAATTATTATTATTGTTATTAATTGCCATTTCAAGTAAAATAGATAAAGAATATTCATATTACAACTTGAAATACTTCAACACTTCATAGTACAATTAAAATTAATGCTTTTGTCTGTTTCATATTGTAAAAATGTAATATAAAGGTTTAATATATATAAACAAAAATTTCATTTAGCATATTGAATTAATTTCTCATCTAAAAATTTAGTTTTAGAAATTTTTGAAGTAAATAAATGATTTAAAAGATTTCATATTTTTTATAGATGGGATTGATAAGAAGGAAGCCTCGATTGTTGTGTATTTAGAAGGTTATCAAACAAGGCGTATTTTGGAGCGAAGCATATCATCATCAATTTCATTCCATTTTTGTTTAAGATATTTCATATATCTGAATATTATACTTTTGTTTTTGTTTTGCATGATAAATCAAGAAGAAATGAAACAACTTCATCACAGGAAAAATTTCACTCTGAAAAGTCTCAATACCAACCTTTTATAACAAAAGAACATTTCTACAAAAATATATAAAAAATAAACACATTCATTTAAAAAAAAAAAGGAATGTATGGACTATGAGTAATGAATATAGACTATGAGTACATAATTCTTTCACTATCAATCTAAAAAAAGTATTATAAAATTGATATTTATTGTATATGTTACACAGAAAAAGATTTTCACTGATTAAACTAACACTTTACAAATTAACAAGAGTTAAAGCAAGTGAATTAAGATAACAATTAATAAAGCTCTGCAATTTTTTTTGTCTCATTTTCCCCCCAAAATTTATCACAAAATAAATGGCATGATAGCATTTTCAAATTTTACAATCAATTAGTAATGTTAAAATTAATATCTAACCTATTTCTTAGTTATAAGTTTATATAATCAATATTTTAGAATGAAAATGGATAGGGAAAGTTCTTCATGCATTAAATTAATATAGTTTTCTTCATGCGTGTATTCATTATATTTACAGATACTTCTATTGTCAGAATGATTATTTCATAGGAAATTAAAATTTTAATTCCAGTCTGCGGCAAAAGATAAGACCTAGATACAATTTAATTCATACTGGTTTTAAAATGAGCCTATTAAAATAAAATAAAAATTTATTTGTAAATGTTTTTAGCGCGTTTTTCACGTAGTGTAAAAAAAAGTGTTATTAGGACGCAAATTTCGTCTTCGTCTTCGTTCCATATTTTGTCGTACCTTTTTCTCAGCCAATAATTAACCGATTGACCTCGGGTTTTCGGCATTTGGTCGCATTTGTGCCCTAGATGAGCCGAATCATATTTAAATTTAATCATTTTAAAAAATAAAATTTTAATTTAATTTTTTTTTTTAAGTATAGTACACACTACTTTCTGTTAGTAAAAAGTTCATTAGTTGCATTATTGTAAAATACAACATGTGAAAAACGCGCTAAAATTACTTGGCCATGCGAATGATTGATATCTTATTTTAAAACACTACACACAAATAGATTTTTTTAAACAACTCAGTTTTCAAATTTTAACTTTTTCATAATATTGCAAGAAAAAGAAGAAAAACTCATCTTGCTATTACACTTCTTTAAAACATTAAATAATAAATCCAATCTTTTTTTCTATTTTTAACCTCTAAGAGCAAAAACTTTAATATTTTAGGACTAGAGGAAACCACTTCTTTTTTCGATTTTTGGCAGATATTTATTCATTGCTATTTCCATAATATTTTTCTCTCAAAGCAGATATTTTTCTCAGTTTTCTTCTTCACTTTTTTAGCGTCAGTCATCTTATGTAGAATTCTTATATAATCTAAATTAAATCTGGGTTGGAAGAAATTTACTAGGAGATTCGAAACGCTCTGTGAATTTTGTAAATGTAGAAGTGAAACTAACCTCATGTCTTTTTCTTCATGTCCAGTGTGAAATAATTAGTGCCTAATTTCAATTTTTTAAATTCCCCAAACAAAATATCAGATATGGTTTCACTTGCTGACATGTTCGTGTCCTGACTGCCAATCATATTGGTCCTAAAATTTTAATCAGCTCAACACAATTTTGCATATTTTTCCTTCCATATGGGAGAAGCATTAAAATCACTCAGAATTAAAATTCACTTTTTTTCAAGTATACAAATCTTTCTAACACGAGCTCTGAATTATTCCATCTTGTTTAGCAACCAAGAATCATATTTAATTCTTTTTTTGTATTTCTGTTTTACATATTTTTGAAGAATGCAGTTTCTAACAGGGTATTTTCTAAAATATTTTAAAAAATTTCTCATTTGAAAAAAAATTAGCTTTTATTATTATTGTCTAATCATTCGGGAATAGGTAATCCAACCATTCATGTCAAAAGGGTCTAACTCCCCATAATCATCCTGAGACATGTGTGTTATTTTCAGAGTCCTCACTTGAAAATTTTTCAAAAGGATTTTGTATGTAATATGTCGGTAACTGTCAAGTGCATGGCACATGAGTAACATAGTTGTTTAATTATTGGTTTGATGAATTCAAATTCAATGAATCTGGATAATCCTCATTTTTATTAAATAACTCAACTCAGTAGCACAACAGCCCGCGAGGGCCAAGGCCTACTGTACCCATATCAGTATACGTGACCTTGGATCCTGAGGGTCATTAGCAGATGTTTCGATCAGGTGACGCGAAACCCCCAGTGTTAAGCTCCCAAGAAAGCTTGGTATTTATTTATCGACCCACTGAAGGGATAAAAGGCTGAGTCGAACTTGCCCATCCCGAAATTTGAACCTCGAACTTGTGGTGTGGAAACGCGATGCACTACCACTGTCTCTCACTGGGCTTTTTTTTTGTTAAATGCTTTACTTTAATATTCTTTTTACAGTTGCTCATAAGGGATCACTGAACCAATGCAATCTTAACATTATACACAAATTATATTTATATTTAAAAACTGATCAGTAAGAAATGCAAGATCAATCTATAATTTTGTGCAAGCTTTTACAAAATTTTCTTCGTTACTTTTAGAAATGAAAAACACACATACGAATTACTGAAGTTACTAATATATGATTTATTAATGCGGACATAAAATACAAATTACTTCAAAACTTCACCATAGTACCAGAATTGACAAAAGCAAGTATGTAGGCAGGAAATATTCAAGTATTCCAAAGAAAAATAAATTTCTAAAATTTTATTCTATGTAGAGTAAATATATAAATACTTTGCAACTATTAAAGATATATATAGGGCCTGGCATTTATTTCAAAATTTTATGATCAAAAAAGGAAAATTTCTCCCTACTGCACCGGATTTGAACAACCCAAGAGAAAAATTTTATTATAATGTAAATGAATAGTTACAGTGGTGGCAAAAAGTCCTGAATACACTCATTTTTTAGCGTAATTTTTGTGTTTGACTTCATTTTTCGTTGTGAAATTATCGCACTATCTTAAATATTGTTACTGATTTTAATGTATTTTTTATGGATTTCAAATCTACTACTAGTTTCTTAATGACTAAAATATTTTTTGTAGTAAAGCTGCCTGAACACAATAATGTGAAATATGTGCAGAATAAAACAATATAGAATAACATAATATGCAAAGCAAAATAACACGAAAATTGACAAATACGGTATATTTAATAAGCATTTTGAAAATTACATCGTTGTCACATGTTAGAAAATCAATATTTTATGGGCCGTTTGCTTTAATTACGGCTCTACATCGTTTTCGCATGAAATGCACCAATTTCAAAAGAAGATCTTTCGTGACAATATGATTGAAGGAAAATATTAAAGCTTCAATTAATTCACGTTTGTTTGAAGGTTTTTTCTTTGACATTTCATAACCAATTTTAAACCATAAATTCTCTATCGGATTAAGGTCGGGAGACTGTCCTGGCCAGTTCATTCTATTCACAGTATGGTCTTTCAACCATTTCTGGACTACCTTGGCACTATGACAAGGGGCGTATCGTCCTGAAAAATCCCCCCATGCCTGATTCCCAAAAAGATCTCTCGCAGTTGGTAGCAATTTATTTTGTAGTATTTCAATGTAATCCATGGCTATCACTGTTCCGCTAACGATGTGAAGTCTTCCAACACCATGAGAAGACATACAACCCCATACCATCACTTTTGTCGGGTACTTTACTGTGGGCTTCAGGCATTGAGGGCTGAATTCCTCATGAGTGCGTCGTCTTACATAGCCACTACTTTGGTTGCCAGAAATACAAAACTGACTGTCGTCACTAAATATTACCTTTTCTCAGTCTTTAATTGTCCATAATGAATGTTCCTTTGGTCACGTCAATCGCCTCTTGCGTTGAAATTCAGTCAGTAATGGTTTTGGGCGCGCTTTACAGCCTCGTAATCCAATTTCCAGCAGTCTTTCTCTTAACAGTTCTTGGGCACACACTCACATTTGATGTCAAAGTCCATTGTTTCAAAATTTGCGAGGAATTAAGCTTTCTGTTTGAAAGTGAAATTCTGTGCAATATTCTGTCTTCACGTAAAGATGCTTTTCTTGGTCGTCCTAATCGCCCCCTGTACGCAATAAAATTTGTTTCAGAAAATCTTTTCAAAGTTCTCACAACAGTAGAAAGGCCACATGGTACTTTAGCAGCAATTTGGCGCATAGAACAACCTTCTTCCTTCAAATGTATTATTTTGTACCTTTTATTCTCAGGCAGATATGAAAATTTAGCCATAATTCCAATATTTTCCACAAACGCACTTCAAATTGCTTTCAAAACACTATTTTCCACAAGCACACACAACTACATTCAATACAATAAACCACGTTTCACCTTTTTCTTTCAACCCTTTATCCCTGGTGGACTTTCTTGTCAAGGTTTTTTCAACATATCAATGAAACTATTTACTTTTGAAATCAGCATGAAAAAATACTTTAAAATCAATAACAATATTTAATATAGTGCGATAATTCCACAACGAAAAATGAAGTCAAACACAAAAATTACGCTAAAAAATGAGTGTGTTCAAGACTTTTTGCCACCACTGTACATAATAGACTTTTCAGTTACATCAATATTTGCTTTGTTTGGAATTTTTACAATTTCAGGTTAAAACTATCATGGTATTTTTTTTTTTAAATTATTTCTTTTAAACTGCATATCAAGGGAAAAAATTGACTTTTTTCACTAACTCGTGATTAATTTTAATAAGCAAAGTTTAAAATTTTCATTTATTCTTTGCATTAATTTCTATTTTGAATATTAAATTATAGTTTAAAAAATGGGTTTGAATAAAATTTCAATTAAAAAAATGATTGTGCAAGAGCAAGTTTGATAACATATTGAATTAAATTAATTTTGCACAAAACTAAGGGCACAACTTATTACAAGATTTTTTATGCTAAATAAAAAAACTAGTATATATGCTGCTTTTTTTTAAAAAAAAAAAACTCTTTTCTTATATAAAAATAAACATTGGTGTGGTTGTATTTTAAATACTACAAATTATGATTCTGTAAGTGGATGTTTTGAAAAAACACACAAAATAAAAATTGAATGAATATTTTAAAATATTGTTATTGTCTTTATTTTACTGAAATTAACAGATCAAGATTTAAATTATACAGAAATAAAAAATTTTAGTCTATATTGCAGTGTATTTGGAATTACAAATAACAGTTTCTAAAGTACAGCATTATGTAACAAGTAATTATTTATTCGGATCAAATACATTGGAAGTAGGCTTTATTATTGAGTTGAACTCTAAAGTATTTAAAAATAAAATTTTAAAATTCTTTTCGCATTTATCAATATCCATGACTTCTTAATGTATCAATGAATTCATATAAAAAGACAATATACATCAGAAAGAATGTCAAATACATTTCGATAGTCATCTATCACTGTCCTCAGTAATATTTTAGTGTTAAATATTTTCTGGGTGTCAAAAAAATGGTCTTTCAAATGTATTATTTATCAATATATATATATTATTCTACTTTTGATAATAAGTTCTTGTTCTGATTTAATTTAAATTATTATATTTTAATGTATTTTTATGAAATCATTTTTATTATTTTATTCCATATATATATATATATTTAAATATTAAATAAATATTTAGCACAAAGTCACAATTTTTTAGGAATCAGTTTTTAAAGTGTAAAGGGAAAATAAAATAAAAAAAAAAATTTTTAAAAAGAAATATGACAGAATTTTCTTATGGCTCAACTAATAAACAACTCTTTTCATCCCTAACACTATTTCAAAAATATATATCTTGCAGCTATCTATGTCCCCCCCCCTTTTTATATTTGCTGAAAGTATTTTAAAAAATAACTAATGATTTAAAGAAGTTTTGAAAATGTTGAATTTTACATGTATACTACAAAAAAAGTACAAAAACCTCATAACTAAATTTTGAAACCAATAAGTATTTTAATTTACTTTGATGAAACAATACACACACAACGAAAGTGAATGAGAATCATAAGTTCAGCCTAAAGAAATTACAAACTCAAGAAAGCGAAAATTTGGCATGGCAAACACACACACACACACTAAAGTTTAAAATCAACATTGAATCTTGTTATACTTAGTAACCATTGATTCAAAGCTATAAAATCATGTTTTTGTTCAACAAAAAAAAAATCAGTAAGTTAATTTTTTTATTATGTTGTAAAAGATCTTTACTGTGTTGTTTTGTACTTTTGCATGAAATTATTCACAACTGTCAAATTCTAGAGGATATTTCATTTAACATCAAGTATTTTGTAAAAAAACACACAAAACAAATTTTTTCAACTGTATTTATTTAAATGCTGGAAATAAGTTTCAATACAACAAAATGACTATAAAAAAAAAGAAATTATGCATTTATAGACATAATACATGATTATCTAATAAATGCACTATTCAAGTAAAAGCAAATGGGATTTGCAAATACATTAAGAAAAATAGTCAATGTACTTTATCATACATCTAAAAATTGCAAATGATTTTAATGTAGTTTTCATTAATTGTACTTAAAATAGAATAAATAACAAATAGAAATTTTTGATTTAATATTCTTATTAAATGGATTAACAATTAAACAACTTATTTACATGTTATTTTCTAAGTTAAACTTTAAAAAAGGAAAAGAAATATTGCACAAACACTAAGAATAATACAAAAATGAAATATTTAGAAATAAACATTTTAGGCATTTCATTATCTAGAAAACATCAACCAACTATTTCAAAACACACAAGTAAAAAAATACATTTCAAAACAAGAAAAATTTTATTCAACAATCTTCAAATAAAAAAAATTTAATACATTTATATATTTATGGAATGTGTGTGAATAATGGTAAATGGTAGTCCGATCCTCATATTAATTTATTCTAATTCCTCTTATAGCAAAAAAAAAAAGTAAATATTTTGTAAAACTAGAGAAAATTTAAAAATTTTATTTCACTATATATTTTGCATCAAAATTTACATTTGTTTGCCAAATGCAAATAATTTAATATACAAGCTATATCTTTGTTACAAATTTTGAAGCTCAGAAATTTAAATATTTTGTATTCAAAGGTGTTTTATAAAATGTAAAACCATCTAATGCGAGAAGAATGATCCTTAAGTTGTGGAGAAATAAAATTGACCTTAGATGTAAAAAAAAGTATAATAATCTAACTTTTACTAATATTGACACTAAAATATAAGCAAATCATGCAGAACGACAAATTTCACAGAACTTAATTCTTGCATAATAATTTTATTTATTTCAAATTTAGTTTATTTTAATAATATTAAAAATTTTACTGGGCAAAAAAAAAAAATTACTAGTCAAAATCACATTAATTATTCAAATCAAAATTTTAGAATTTTCTTGTACCATTATTCAAAGGCTATTATTATCATAGCAGCAACTTATCAATTATTCTTTAATTTATACAATATGTCAAAATTTTATATTGGTACAATATAGCTTACTTTGTTTTATAAACAACCAAAGAGAAATAAGTTACATAAAATTTATCAAACTGATTAGTTTAATCAAGTCAAATGAATTTTAAAAAAATAAAAATACATCGTTTTTTAATAATTTAACATATCTGATGACACTATATTACCCTGTTTGTGATACTCTTTTTATGTCAATTTTGACAGCAGTAGTTTTTAAGGGCACAAATATTGCCCAGAGTTACACTCTTAGTGTAAGTAAATAACAATTTTAGCTACTATGCACTCAAGAAGCAACACTGTTTTACTCAGTATCATTCAGTTAACAGGGTTTAGTCATTTGCTGCTTTCCAAGCACAAGCAATGAACATCCAATTCTCTTTATATAAATTTAGAATTTGTAAAACTTAATGCTTATTGAAGCTTAAAAAAATAAAACTAAGATCAATTAATTTCAAAAACTAAAATGAGTAAGTAAATGCAACAAAGTCATAGGAATTCTGCAACGAATATGCTTCATCAACAACTACAAAAAAGTAACTGGGCATTTTTAGAAAATATAAACATTACTATCTAAATAAAACTAATCAAATAACTAGAAGAAACTGAAAAGTTACAAACATGATGCAAAATATAGTAAATATAATTTTACTCATACAGTGATGTACTCAAGGGTTGAGCTTGAGGATTTAATTCCTACCCCAAATACACCAAGAGACTTTTAGTTTTTAGCATTAAGAATAAATCACAGTACTTTTGTCTATGCATTTTTTAAAACATAAATAAAAGTTGTCTGTATATGACACTGTATTCATAGTAAAACGTTCAAGATTAGAAATAGAAATGTATATGTATATTGATATAAAACTGCCTAAAAACAGAAATATAAAATTGAAATATGTTTTCATATAAACTATATCACAGAAGCATAAGCATATAAAAGAAATATATCAGTACTATAAATACTTTTTCTGCCTAAAAATACAAACTGCCACAAATTAATATCAATTTGAAGAAATTATAAAAACTCCTGCAGTTTACATAACTTAATGACATTCACAAAAATTATACTTGGAGCACAACATTTATATTTAAACTCAAATAAAAATTTTAAACTGGTCATTTTACAAAAAAATGATTGCATAAATTTTACTCTTTCAAAAAAAAAAGTGGATACAAAAGTTGAACAAATAAAATGAAAAATATCAATATATATATATAATTGTTTGTAATTGTTGCTGTTATAAAAACACATTTAGAAATCGAGTAAAAATAAATAAACCTTTTTTTTTTTTTTTTACTTCTTAAAAATTTTTTAATTGAAATAATTATTCAATTCTACCTATTCAAAATTCAATAGTATGTCATTTTGGTAAAAACTTTTAAAATATAAACTTGAATGAAAATTGGAGTAAATTAATTAGAGAAATTAACATAGATTTCTGAAATTGTAAGAATTTGAATACTGTATTTTTGAAAATATACAATATATTATATTAATACAACTTTATAGTTTTTCCTTTAAATAAAAATGCCTAAGCCAAAAATATAAAAAAACAAACAAGCTCAATGTACTTTGATGCATTAAATGGCATCTAATATTATTCATTTCAAAATTCAAATATCTCCATAGAACGATTAATGAAAATTATGTGTTAACATGATGCTTAATTGTGAAGAATTGCTTATGACATCCAAATTGTTTTCATTAAGAAAAAAGACTACAATTGAATGCAAATACTAGTATTTTAAAAATGTAAGAAATGCTAAGAAGCGACATTTTATAAGCCAGTGAATTCCTAGCATAGAAAATGTGTTAAAAATTTGCAAAAGTATAAAATTTGATTTACATCCTAAGAATATAGAAATAAAAAAAAAACATTTTCATTAAGTTAACAATTTTTCAAATTTCACATTATAAAATTGAAATGCATTAAAAGCACTTGAGGGTTTTTTTTTTTTATAAATAGAAAAAATAATAAGAAAAAAATTACCCCTTATCTAGTTTAATAAAACATTTCAAATTAATAATGCTCCTAATTATAATATGCTTAATTTAAATATTCAAAATGCAGCTATTTCGAAAAAGTTACATCAAAATAAAGACACTTTAAATATAAAAATGCAAAGTACTTTCTTTCAATGCTGTTACCTTGGAATAAAAAAATTCCAATACTTTTAAGGCTGTCTTTGCATAATGTTAAAAAATGGAACACAAATTTTGAATATTTCTTCATATATAAAAGTGTGTTGCAACACTTGAATTACCTTCCAGTTTCACTATCCTATAGAGGATCAGGATATTTTATCCTTTTACTTGTTTTTATCTGAATTCATTCATTTTTTTCTGGTATAACTGTTTCATATTTTTTTCTTTTATAATACTAATTACTTATTAGCAAAATATTTTAAAATTTTAAAAACATAATATTATAAACAGGTATATGAATAACATGTTGTTACAAATTTTAATGAAAACAAATATTTTTTTTTTGTCTGAAAGTGTCTGGCATTTAGTTCACGTTCTCATATATTGAGCGAAGACAGCCTTAAGTTAAATGCTTCAAAAGGAAATTGACAACAAAGTTCTAAACAACATATGAAAAATTATAAACTATTCCTTAAAAAAAGATTTAAAAAAATGCCTCATTCAATAACAATGGAACCAATACATTATTTTGGCACAATTAACTCATAAATGATAAGTTAAATAAATACAAAAAAATAAGTGTCTCAGCAAAGTTCTAATATTATGTTCCCCTTTAAATATTTTTTTTCCACCAAGTCAAGCCCAGAGTACCTAAGAAAGACAATTTTACAAAAGCCTTCGAATGAATTGAATCCATAATTAAAATACAAAAAAAAATTATACAATAAAAAAGTGTAAATAAGCCGATACTGATGAGCAATTCTATATTCAACAGGAATAGTGTATGTACAAGACTACACAAGAAATAGTATTTCATATAAAAATTCTATCTACCCTTTATATATATATATATATATATAAAAGTACTGATATAATTTATGTGGTCAGTCAATAATATGGTAGAGCTGCAGCAGTCTTTACTTTTACACTGAAATAAAACAAATACATATAATTTGTATATACAATGATAAAAACTTATATCAGTTTAACCAAGAAAAGATTTTCACATTAGATATTATTTTCATAAATGCATAGAAAAAATATATTAAAACAAAAGCAAATATTCCATTTTTTTTCCAAATATGGTCAATATTGAATTGATTTAAATTACATTTTATATTACAATTAATATTTTCCTGTACCATTATATTATAATAAATTTACACATTGAAAACTATTCAAACATTTTCACTATTTGTAAAAAATTCTTTTAAAACAATCATTAAAATAATTTATATTTACATAGAAATTAATGCAAAGCAAAAATGTAAACATAAATGTAAATTGAAAACAAGAAGTTAAAAAAAGTTTATACATAAATATTTCTTTTAATAAGTAAAAACAATACATTTGCATGTTTGATAATTACAAAAATGTGCAAAACACATGTAAAAAATGCTGATTAATATAGTCATAGTTGAAGAAAAACTTACAACATTATTAACGAATGTAGTCATTAAATTCCAAATATAAGATACACAGAAAAAAACATTCTTAACAATAAAAATATCTTTGTCTATTATGTTGAAAACTAAATATGTGATTGAAATGAGTTTTCTTGGTATATTTAGAAAAAGTATCCAAACACTGATTATGATGCATAACAATTGTAAAAAATTATTGTGTACTAAATATAATTACTCTATATACTTATATTTACTAAAAATATTTTGGGAAAGTATATACTAAAACAATTAATCTATTCTGTTATTTACTTATCTAACTTTAAAAAAAGAATAATCTAAAATAACTACATTTAAAAACATTTGTTAAGTTGAAAAGATGTCAAATAGTATTTTAACATTGTGATTAAAAAAAAATTACTATAAGTTAATAAATTTTGATACTTCAACTAGAAAATACATATTTCCTTTGGTAAGTAATGAGACTACAGAGTTGAAAATGACATTCAAAATTACTACATAATTTCTTAGATACACAGACTATTAATCTTTATTATAACTCAAAAATGTAACTATTATGCATACTTTATAAAATTAAGTTTCTAAACTTCAATTGAATAAAAATTACATAAAGCACATTAGTTTCATAAATTAATTTATCATCAAATAAAAATACCTTTAAGAGCTTCACTTTCACCAGTTTCAACATTGCTTAGCATCTGTATAAAAAAAAATCTTTATTTTATAAAAATTAATAATTTTGTTAAAAAAAATTTCAAAGTATATGAGTAACTTTTTAGTTTCTAAAAGGTAATACATTTTTTATGTCTTTCAATACTTACATATATTCCCTAAAAACGTTACCAGATTTTTCTTTTTCACATAATTTGTTTACATGATTTGGTAGATTTTCATGAGTATCGGAATTAATCTGGATTAATGTCACACAAATATTACTTAATGGACAATGGAATCTGTAAATTTGAACACTAAGAGCAATTGACTCTGTAAATTTGAATACTAAAAGCAACAAAATCTGTAAATTTGAGGTGCTATTTTAGATCAAGAGGCATGACACTTAAAATAGTACTTTACAGTTCAAACTTCATAATTTTTCAATGGGACAAATCTGATACTATAATATTTTACTTTTCAAAAGTTATATTACTTCAAATGAATTAGGCAGAGAGTCAAACCTAGATCTCATAATTCTTTGCAACCAAATCACAATTCTTAACATTATTTCAAGTTGTGATCTTTGTATTTTGTCTATTCTAGACTTAAAATAGCTCCATAACAAGATACCTCAATTAGAGAAGAAAGAAATAACCCACTTGCTTTAACATTATATATATATATCTCAAGATAATAAACCCAAAATACTTCAAAATAGAGACAGAAAAATATTTTTTATGCATAATTCACAACTGCATGAAAATCCAAATCAATCAATCTCTTTTCATACATAATTTTAAAAAATTATTCCAAAGTTTTTTTAAAAAAATGCTTTGTTAAGTTAATTTAAATAATTTATTTCAACTTGCCTGTTTCATCAACTAATTATAGAATATACAAAGAGTCTGTGTAAACTACATATAATATACACAGCTTGATTAGCAAATTTCAAACACATTCTGGAAAAAGAGGGATTTTATATATATAATTCAGAATATTAAGACTTTAAAACAACTGTTTGAAGAATGCCAAAAATAGTAAGTTTACATAGCTGTTCTGCAGGAAGATTTTTACGATACCAACCGGACACAAAAGACTCAGACTTATTTTCACAACATCAATGATAAATTAAGCAATATTTCATGTTGAAATCCTTTATTCTTTGCAAATAAGAGCAGATTTACATTTTGAGTTTTGAATAAGTATATAATTGTGTGGAAAGTAAAAAATGAGGAATACTACAAACTTAGTTGGAACAATGAAATATGGTATGTGAGGAACAATGAAGTATGGTATGGCATCAGGATTTTGTAATTTGGTGTTTATTGATGACAAAGAATAATTTTTTTTTATATAAATATTTTAAAATTAAAATTTAGGCAACACAAAACAACTTTTTAAAAAACTAAAAACAAAATAAAGATCCTTGCATAAACCTTTCCTTTGTCTCTGATATTAGAGTGGAACTTCTAAAAAAACTCCAATCACCAGATTTAAACTTAATTGAACACATTTTGACAGTGAACATTAACATCGCACTATTTAGCTACTTGAAGGCTTTTGTCAATGGACCTCATAATTTTGAGCCACGGTCAAATGACGAGAATGACACCTGAGCTGGCACCACACTCTCCTAACTTCCACACCACACCAAAGGGAGGACTTTCGAGCTCTCGACAGATTTAATCTGCATTGTTCCTCTATACGGCAGGTCTTCAGCGGTACTAGGGTCAAACTCATGACATGCTGGCCACAAGTTTGTTACCTTGATCTCTAGGCTATTGCGGCCACATACATTTTGACAAACAAAGGTTAGAAAAAAATACAACATTAAAATGAAAACTGGACAAAAAGTGATTACCAAAGAATAAAGGAACACAAATGTAAAAATTACAAAAAATCTACAACTTTATGCCTGCATATTTAAAAGCTATTGTGAATGCTCGTATATATCATATTAAATAATAAAATGCCAAAAAATATTTTCTATTTGTAAATTTCTTTCTTAATGAAATGATTTCCTAAAGTAACTTTGATGAGTTTTTAATCTTTCAAAACATAAGTTTTAATTTATATTCAAAACACTTTTCATAATTTTACAAAGAAAAAAAATTAATTAAAAAAAAAAATTTCTATTGTATCAACTTTAGCAAGAACTTCCTTGATTTCATCAGTTTTCAATTAAATGAACACAGAATATACCACTAAAGAAATATTTGCAAACATATTTGTAACATTTCATATTGTCAGTGCTTGTCAAACATTTTTATTCCATTTATATAAAAGAATTATATCTAATACATACTTTTTTAAGCAGAAAGTACAACTTTAAATAAAGATAATAAATAACTAGACCATTTTAAGATGAACATATATTTAAAACTAATACATCAATCATGATTTCTTTTTTTATCATTTAAAAAAATGTCAAACTGAGTTTAAGTATAAATTTTAAGCTTACATGTGCTGAGTAAATTATCTGTTTAAAACTATAAATAAAACATTTTAAAAGTAAATTTGAATTTTGAGGAAATCAATAATTAACATTTAAAAATTTTCTCTTCACTAGTAATAAAAAAAATGTACAATCAATCAAAAATCAAATAAACTGTAAATCTCAAATGAAAAATTGGAAGCAATTCTAAAAAAAATAGTATTTTACATCTTTCAACCGCTTTTCTTACATTTTTTTGAAAATAATTGCAAAAAATCATCACATATTTTAATTTATTATTAAATACAAGGAAATGAAACGAAACAAAATATGTCGAATTTTTAATTTTTTTACAGGTGTTAAGTTTAAGGTTATTAAGTTTTAATATTGGTTTACCATCCTGAGTTATCTTGGGCAAATGGGAAAAAAAGTTAAATATTAGTCTTTGTATGATAGTTTTTGAAATAAGGGACAACACAAAGTTATACCTGACATTCTCTGTACATTGGTATCTGGTCTCTTTTCTTACTGGCTTACCTCTGGCCAATTTTTCTCTGGAATCTCTCTTTCGTACCTGTCTCAAAAAGGCTACATACAGAAGAATCATTTCCGCTCAGTGGCATAAAGGAGAACATTAGAGCTTCACTACAAAGTCAGGTTTTGGGCCCCCCGCAATGCAGGGGTGTATGTTATGCCACTGCTTCTGCTATTTACAATGTCCCCCCTCTTCATAATCACTATCTGAAAAATCATCGCTTTCGCTATCTTTCAGCATCACTTTTTTTCTCTTTTTTTCAATGCAAGTATCCTTCTTTATACATTAATAATCCAAAAGCCTATATTATACAATAGAGAAAACATGTGACCAAGCCAGCCAAAAGAACCACAAAATGAACAAAACTTGGCAAACTGCCAATCAAAGCTGAATATTCCCTTTCCTTTCCACCACGCCGAATAAAACAGCGACAAAATAAATCATACTGACAAATTCTGCTTCAACCGAGTTTTGTTGGAATAATAATTAACTGCAATATATACAAACCTGAGATAACCTCTTGCCTGATTATCCTGAGTTAAATAAATATATTTATTAAAATCTAGAAATTATCAGAGTTCAAAATTATTTAACAGGGACAAACCAATTATTTTATACTTATTTAAAAATCTAAAACTAGATAATGTTGAAAAAATCTCTTGAGACAAAGCAAAATTTTCCATTTGATTACTTAATACATTAAAAAAGAGGATTTATTTAAAATTTTTAAAAAAGCTCTATTTTTACAACATTTAATCTGTAAATGTTTAACTACACAATAAGTTATTTCAACAAATTATTATTTACAATTGATTTGAAAGGTTGTGGTTTAACCTTTTAAGTGCTGCAGGCGTTTATACATGTCCTGTTTAGCTAGTGCCTTTAGTGCCCAGGACGTTGTATACTCGTCCTTCCAAAGGACTTTTTGTATTGTGTTGCTCTGTTTAAAACTAGTCCTACGGCTTTAGAATACAATAACATGATACTGACAGTGCTTCTAAAGAATTTACATATTTTGGAGAAGATGTGGAGAAGGATATTTGTTCAACTATGTTTTAGGATATATCACAGAACAGATAAAAAAATATATTTTATTTTTTATTATATTTCAACTCTAGAGATTAAAATTTTTATTTTCAATTTATTATTTTATACATTTTTTCTCTCTATCTTTTAAAAGTGAAAGTAAACAATTTTTAGGTGGAAAAACATGCTCCCCCCCCCCAATAAATCACATAACAATGCATGCCTGTAGGAAAAACAGTGGCACTGGTGAGTAAATTTCATATCTTTTCCTCAGCAGTTAAGGGTGCTTAGTTAAAGTGCTTAGATATATTTTTACTAAGTTTAAAATGTTTGAATGTACATATAGTAGAAAAAAATGATGAAGATTAAATACATTAATATTCAATTGATTTCACTAATAAATACTATATAATAAGCACCAGATTTTAAAAATTAAATTTTAAGTTTTCAGGAAAAAGTGTTGGGGAGGGGGGGATTTACAGAAAACATTACAAACTTATTCTGACATTAAATTTCACTTAGACTTATCTTATTAAAAGAAATAAACATAAAAAGTTTAATTTTAAAATTTTCTGCAATTAAAACAAGCAAAATAATTCAGTTCAATTGGTAATTTTTTAAATTTGTTCTCAATATTAAAAAATTCCTCAAAATGCAACAAATTGAAATATCTTCTAAAATACACTCGGAATGAAGTATTAATAAGATCATAAATTATATTCCTCTCATATAATTAGAACTTATAATAAAATTGTATATCCAAGTAAGCACCTTCTCTCTTCCTTCATGTGAATGTGTGCACTAAGATAAAATCTATCTTTGGATAATATAGTGAGTAACAATTGAACTTTTTCACTTTCAGCTAATGGTTTTATAAATTGCTGCATTTATAAAGATCTATTTGTATTATCTTTTACCACATTATGGAATATTTTGGGAGAAAAATCACCCCAAGCTTGCAAATATTTAACCAATTCTTAATTACAATAAAATGATCCTTTTCATTTAACATAAAAATCTCTACTTCACAGTAAAAGAAACAAAAACTCTTTAAAATAGGGAAAAGTATCCAAAAATTTAAGTATATTAGCACATTGTTTTGTTTTCTTTTAAAATTACTACAATATACTTTTAAATCCTTTCGCTTTTCAGGATATAAAAGTGATTAAATAAACATACTATGAATGGATATAAAAAGACGCTAGCATTAACAAAAGACAAGCTTATGTATACTCATTAAATAATACAAAAAAAACTCATTGTCTTTATCGTTTCATACACACCAATAGGTATAAATTATTATACAAAGTATCAAATCAAAATAATTTTTATAAGAACAATCAGAATTTTTTTTTACATAAATCATCTTGCAATAACTTTAAAAAACACTCCTATACATAAAAGGTAGTAATATAGTTAAATTTTCAAAAGAATTTTTTATATTTAAATAGAATATCTAGAATTTAATTGTGTAACATAAGCTAGTCTACATAATACTACATAATTCAAATAAATAAAGTTTTAAAGTTAAAAAATATGCTTACTTGATTTGTTTCTTTGTCACCTTTTGAAAGTTTACAATTTCCTAATTGCAAGAAAGACATTAACTGGTCATCTTCATTAGCCATTTCAAAGTCTTCATAGTCCTAAACCAAAACAAGATATCAATCATTGGCATGGCCAAGTAATTTTAGCATGTTTTTCACATGTTGTATTTTACAATAATGCAACTAATGAACTTTTTACTAACAGAAAGTAGTACAATACTTAAAATTTTTTTTTAATTAAAAAAAAATTAGTTTTTAATTTTTTAAAAAAAAATATTAAATTTAAATATGATTTGGCTCATCTAGGGCACAAATGCGACCAAATGCCAAAAACCCGAGGTCAATCGGTTAATTATTGGCTGAGAAAAGGTACGACAAAATATGGAACGAAGACTTAGACGAAATTTGCATCCTAATAGCGCTTTTTTTTACACTACGTGAAAAACGCGCTAAAAACATTAACAAATCAATTTGAGAAGTACCAAAAATAAAATATACATATAGTATTTAAATGCAAAAAAAGAAAAAAGGTATTTATATTATTACATCCTTGTTGGTACAAAAATCTCTGAAATACAGAAAGTCATCAAGTTCCACTAATCTGATGCCATAACTTCCTAGTAAATACAAATGTGGTTTTCAGTCATGTTTCTGCAAACAACATAGCTATTTTTGCTTGCATTTGGTTCTAATGTTTTGATAGTTTCCCCCTTCCCCTATTTTCATATTTTAATCTAAATATCTAAAAACCAGGTTATGAGATTGTTAGAAACAGAACAAAATACTAAAAATAGTTTATAAAATCCCATTAGCATACCAAGAAATTATATTTCATGAAATGGTATTTGGGAGATGCAATGTTAGAAACTCATTTGGAAATAGAAATGAACAATTGGTTTGAAAGCATTTACCCACTACATTACTACAGCTATTTGATTTATATAAAAAACTTAAGCTATCTCAAATAAATTGTACTGAAATGTACATATAAAAAAGAGAACAATGCTGAAAGACCAATAAATATTTAAAAATTAATCAGAAATTAAAATTTAAAGTATAACTGTGCATATATTTTGTTACATAAGTAATTTTTTAGTTAGTAAAATTGTTAATTTTCTAACACAGTTGTGTTAATTCACAACTACCAGTAAAGAATACTAGAAAAATAGTGTCGCCCATCTGGTATAGTGGTTAGCAACGCTGTCTGCTGTGCTGCAGGGCCTGGGTTCGAATCCCGGAGAAGACATGGATGTTTGTAAATGTATAGTGCCTTTGCGGCATGGGGGTACTCTAAATAGCCGTCGAGCCGCAAGTCCTCTCGTGAGGTAGGTGGAAGGGAAAGAGAGATGGAAGGCCCCTGACCACTCCCAGGGTGTTCTCCCTCAAAATTGGGGTGGAACCGAGCCAAATCGTACTGTCACCTGCATGGTGCTCAAAGCTACGGCTAACGACAGGCGTATCTCTAGCCCGATGCCATGATGAATATCATGGGCCTCAATCTGACTACGTCAGACAGGTGGCATTAGTAACAACAACAACAGAAAAATAGTTTCACATTTTCTCACAATTTAAAAATACTTATGGCATCTTCTTAAATTAATATTAAATATGTTGAAAAACAATTTTAAGCAGAAAATATAAGTCCAAATAAGACCATAACATTATAAAATGTTTAACAAAACTAGTCAATTTTTCAAAGAATAAAGGTGAGAGTTATTTTACAAAATTTAATAAGTCATAATTTTGTTCATGGATAAAAGATTAAAATAATTAATCTTGTAATATGAAACCAAAGTAAATATCATTTACAAGCTTATATAAGAAAATATCCTATTTTAGACTTGAGTAATTTTATTTCCCAATTTTTAAATGAGTTTTTTTTTTCTTCTTCTCAATACTTAAACAGGGTAATATTTGGTATAAATTCAAAAGGTAAGTGAAGGGAGAAATGTCCATGAAACTCTTGCAGACAGAAACACAAAATGATCCAAATTCTTTTTTTATTATTATTATTTATAATTTGATTTTCAGAATACTGTAGTAACACATATCTATTATGCAACCAATAAGACAGGCATTTTGCTACAATTCATTAAATAATTTACTTCTAAAAAGAGAAACTTTCTAGCACAGCTATATTGATTATTCCTTATTCTATCATGTGTGTGTTAATTAGTTATAAAACTTGGAAGTCTAAAAAAGCAGTTAATTTGTTATGTAAAATAAATGCATTAAAATGATAGTTATATGAACAGATTTAAAATAAAAAAAAAGTATTATTGGATCCATTTCAATATTAAATGACAATTTATAAGAAATATGATTTAAGACAATATATTTCTTCATAATTTCCTTGTAAACCTCATTAAATATTTGGATGGATTCTATTTCAGGTCATGTTTTCCAAAATTTCAGGTCAAATGTTTGTTGGATGTAATAACAGCAGTGAATTTCCATTGAAATTCATGTAAATTTAAGGCAGAAATGTAAACTCCGATGTTCAGAAAAAGTTCAACAGAATTTCTAAGCCAGAAACTATCCAAACAATGATATCTGCTCAACATGAACCTATTGTATGATGAAATTTATGTTTGATGTTCAGTACTTTAATTAATCTCTTTTCTCTCTCTACATTAAAATATCAATTATTTAAAAAGCAGAATAAAACTACATGAAACTGTGATTGAAAAGCATCCATTTTTGTTCCATTTACATTTCATGGATTCTACTACATATGAAAAATTCATGGACATGTACTTTATTTAAATAATTTGATTCATTTTTTGATATTTTTTCCCAGACAGAGAAGCAATAACAAAAGTACAATGTTAAAGAAACAATGGTTTTACACAAATCATGGTACAACTAAGAGAAAAAAAAGTATTTTAATATTATAGACAAAGGGTCAGCAACCTTCTTGCAATGGGTATGCCAACCAATCTACCAATATGTTTCAGCATACCACACAGTAGGAAACATTTGAAACAAATTGATTCAAGCAGTAACACATGCAGAGTTATGAGACATAGGTCAAGAATACAGATTATGAGTTTTATTGTATTTAATTAAAAATTACTTAAAGATATTTATTTACACACAAATAAGCATGAAACATAACTATTCCTTCAAAATCAATAAGAAGTTAAAATTGTAGATATAGTTTATATTATTTATCTTTTAAATGTAATTATTAAAATAAGAAATAAACAAAAACACAAAATATAAGTATTCCTTCAATATAGTTAAATATTTTAATGCAAACCTTTTGTCCTCTATTTTATATCCCAAAATCAAGGATGCAGTTTGGGACGTTATATTTCAAATGAGTATATTTTCCAAAAGCTGAGAGCAGAGTATATGCGATTTTCTCTTCAAACTATTGAATTTCTCCAGAAATGACATCCAACAATTTAAAACATCTGTCGATTTATCGTTAAGAGTTATCTTCCAGATTTTTGAGTAATTCTGTTTCATTTTCAAATTATCAACTTAACTGAAAAATTAACAAATTTATAGAGAAGTGTAATTTACCACTCAGAATTGTACCTCCTGCTAAATTTGGTGTATGAGTGTCAAATTGCCGACCCCTGTTATAGACCATGAAAATAAGAAGGCAAGCCACTAAACAAGCATCAATCATTTTTTTTAGATAATAATTCTTTATCATATCCAAATGTAATACTAAATTAATTGGTTTCTTAACAGATACTATTTAAAATCTTTTAAGAAATAAATGGTTGACTGGATAGTAAAATAATGAAGAATTTAATAATAGACCTTTGAAGGAATTTACACACACCTAAATATAATAGAAAATTATTATAGTTCAATAATTTTTAAAATTGTATAAAAAACAATAAAAATAACAATGAACAATTCAATATGTAATTGCTGTCATCATTAATATGTAATTGTTAAATTACAATATCATTTAATTATATATCTAAATATTAACTTTTAAATATTGTGATTTTGTTTACTAATTATGCATGTTAAATGTTTGAAATAGTATGAAAAATGCAAATTTAGTAAATAATCATAAAATAAAAAACTTTGTCATTAAATAAAAACAGTATCTTTTAACATCAAATATGATATTGTAGATACAATTTTAGTCCTTACTAATAATTTGTTTTTATACAAGGAGGAGAAAAACTACGTATAATAAAATATACAATAAATATATAATTATATACGATTATATGAAATAACAATAAATAAGTTATATATAATTAAATTTTTATCCACATTACAAGCAAAAGTCCTTTAAAATTAGAAAAACCTTGAATAAACTAAATGCCATTTTAAAAAATACATATTTTTAGAATTTTTTTACTATAAAACATTTTAAATGAAATATTTATTAAATAAATATTCTTTTTAAATACATATATGGAAGAAATTTGTTTTAATTCATATTTACTAAACATTAGTGTGTGTGATTCAAGTAAATTAAGCTACAATTTTAATTCAGAAATTATGTTAGGTATTAACATGTGCACAATAGCAAAACTTACACCACAATAAGTTTCTTCATTGAAAATTTGAGGAGGTAAAGCTTTTGGTTTATCATTAAGCTGGCACTGAGTTCTCATAAATTCTCGCTCATTTTCTTTACCCATTTCTGTTATATCTATGACTTCAAAATCTATTTTCAGAGATGACAAGACAAACAACACTCTCTGTTGCTTTCTTCGGATCTATGGGGGGAAAAATCCAAATAATATATCTTATTTTTAAATACTTTTTTACCACAGAAAATTACATCTTAATAAACTTTACATATAAGCTACATTTGCACATAAAAAAAATTTTAGAATTACAAGTTTCATTGCCTTAATATTCCTAAGAAGCAAACCAAATTAAAAAAAATAGGGTATTAAATTAAAGGTATTAATTTAAAATTACAGTACTTGTGTATTAATGCAACAATCACTAACGTTCAAAATTATTCACCAAATCGACAACCCCAATTTTGCAAGTGTTGTATGTTTTGAATTGGCAATCATGAGCTTCGTTTCATATAATGTTGCCAATAGGTTGCGGTAAGTTACCTTAGGGTAAAAATAAAAATAGATGTCTCGAGTTGCATTCTGAATAGGGCTTGCAAACAAGTTAAAACCAAATTTGGTTAACAAGGTTTTATTTGTAAAAATGCACTTAAATTACACATAACTTCCAGTTTTTGTTTTTTTAAATTATTTCTTTCTTGAAAACCTTTACAATGATTAGCATTATTATATAAAATTACATTAACTTATCTAGCTAATGAAATCACAGCATACATAAAATATGAACATCAGAAAACTTCGAAATATTTTAACTTTCTGGCTTGATTAAGTTTAAATTTGTGATGAAAACAGAAATAAACAGTAAAACTAAAACTTTTTTTTTCTGTTTAAAGTGATTATAGATTTTCTATTTTAAAAAAATTCATGATTAAGAGAATTCATAAAATACATAAATGCAGTTAATGTAAAAAGCTACGTATTTAAAAAAAGTTTTTAGCTATTTTCTCCACACTTTTTTTAGAATAAAAATGTCCTTTTACTGTTAGTAACACACATCTTTGAGGAGTTCTGGGTTAGAATGTAATATTTAAACAATTAAACTATTTCAGAACTACTCGTAAAATTATTTCAAAATCAATACTTGCAGTGCTCATCTATATAAAAATTAAATTTTCCTTCAAACATTACAGACTTTTTTTTATAAAATTCAGCTTACTTGAATCGATTCACAAAAGTTTTTTATACTTACATGAGTATTATTGCTCAGTTTGTTTTAAAGTCAAGAAAAGACAAAGTTGATAATGCAATGCTGTTTTGCAATGAGGCAGAAATTTGTTCACAGAAATAAAAAACTGATAAGAGAGATTTTCCATGTACAGAATATTAAAGACAACTTTTAAATATTCCAGAACTAATAATGGACATATGAACAAATTAAAACTTAGATTTTAGTTTCATACTAAAAGGCCAGACATGATGTAGAGCATATAATAAATCTTGGAAATATTAACATTCCTAAAAATAACTTGTTTCAACATCAAATATAACTATGTTTATTTAAATATGGAGAAAGAGATTAAAAACTAAAAGATGTAATAACTTAATTTTTTTCAAGAAAATAACATTCATAAAAATTTTACTCACAGAACATATGATTCATGCTATTCCAAATCAGAAATTAAATTCTGACTTAGCCAGAAATCAATAATCAAGTTAAGTAAACAAGAATTTTGAAATGCTTGATGAAAATAAATATTTACTAACCTGTTAAAAAAAAAATCTGAGAAGTGTTACATCTTTGTTTTCTATAGAAGTTATATTTTCATATTTTTTAATTGATTATAAAAATATCGTGATTTATTTTCAGAATACAGTTTTTTTAAAACTGCCCAACTAAATTCATTTAAGATAGACGCACACATACAAACAACAAAGGGACAATTTTAACAAAATTTATTACAAATATTTCACTTATAAAGCTCATATACATTAAATCGAAAAAAAAAGACAAACTCTAATTCAGTAGTTTTTAAAATACATAAAAACGTTTTCTATATGACATTAACTTGCATTTAAATTTAAAGCGCAAATAAAAGAAGAAAGAAAAAAATTCTAAAAATAATAACTTTATAAACCAACAAAATCAATTAACACAAAAATTTTATTTAAAAAGTTGCAATAATACTTTGTTTACGAAAGCTTTATTTTATTTTAAACTATTTGACAAAGCAGACGAGATATGTATCACGCGCGGTTTCAATAAACGCTTTTTCTTATTTATTTTACGGTAAAATCATACCTCATGGTTCCCTGATATTCCAGAAATATAGACTTTTATCGTCATCTTCTTCTAAAAAATATTGTTATCTCAAAAGCGTCAAAAGAAAATATTTTTTAAGTCGCAACAATACAACAACACATCCAGAAACAAGAGAACAAGTAGTTGAAGCTACAGTCGTAGTTGATTTCTGCTCCAATGATACACGAACGAAACCAACTCAACGGTTATGGTTGAGAAATCAGATGAGCAGGATATTACGTACAGTAATGAAGGAAACATGGAATTCTGGCAACTTGCTTATGCGAGAGGAATATTAATTTTATCACCTTAGAATTAAGTCTTCTATCATAAAATAAGAACAACGGCGCAAATATCTTTTGATATCACAACTTTAATAGTTATCTCATAAATAAAAATGGTTTTTTCCCCCTCTTTCTCTTTATCGAATCCAAAAAGATATTTGTCTCACGTTTGTTCTGTATCAGTTTAGTTTTCGGTTACATTTTTGCTTCGCGTCGTTTAATTTTATAAATATTGATCTAGAAATTCGCAGCATTCAAATAATGACGTTTAGCAAATCCTTCAGTATCCTTTCTGAGAATGTAATGATACACATCGATGAGATTTACGAATAAAATTCGTAAGATAGAAATTGTGAGTTCTTTTTTTGCAGCATACAATAGCAGGAACTAGAAAATTTTCGTTATTTTCCCCCTTTGAATTGATTTTTTAAATTTCTAAATCAGAATAGCAAGTAGTTTTGGGAAACCATATGTAAACATGCCATAGGATCTATTTTTACATCTCTCTTTTCCAACAAAAATTAAGAGCATCCTGAGATGTGTGCATTGAATAAAATATATTCCTCTTCTGTTATTTTTTCAAATTACTTATGAGGACAAAGATTAATTAGATTCTTCAAAATTTTCAAATTTATCATTCCTTAATATTTAATATATTATCTGATGCACTTAAAAACTCTAAAAATAAACAAAAGTGTCAAAAATTTTCAGAAATTTACAGAAATATAAAATAATTTTCTTACGTTTTGAAAATGAGGTATATTCTCTTTTAAATTTTATAATTACGCTGGAGAAAGGAATGAAAAAAGCTACCCATAGATAGAAAAAGAAAATCCAAAACAAAATTTGATCAAATATAACATTAAGAAATTTTTTAATGTGTTATATATATAATTCTTAAACGTGTGTGTGTGTGTGTGTATTTTCTTCCATTTCAAAAATATTTTTAATATTTTTTCATTAAATTTTTATATTTTTACGTTATTTCCTTTTAACTCCGTTATTGATTCAATACTACTAAAATAATTTTATGGGGTTTTTTTTTCAGATAATATTTGTGAAAATAAATTTAATATTGAACAGTGAGTAGTTCAAAAGATTTAGGTCATATATGTATATTTTAGAAAGGTAAAATTAAGAAAAATTAGTAAAATAGTACATTAGGAAAGATAGAATTAGTGCGCTAAAGCTAAAAATAATGAGCCGGCTATTTTTTATTTAAGGCGCTCTGATATCTTCCCATGGAGATTTCTAAATATTTTGAGATTAATAATCTCAAAGATAGCTAATCAGTATGAGAAAAACAGGATCAGAAAAATATTATTTCATAAATTTTATTTTGAATTCTAAAAGCGAGATGGCCTGCCTTCATCTAAAATTATAGATATAAACATTATAATTTGGAATACATTTTCTGTTTTTAAAAAATGTCTTAACATACATAAGGGTTTGTGAGATTATAATACATAAAAAAATCCTTTTGATATTCACTATAACTTAAAATTTTAAAATGTCTCGTAAATGAGTGATTTTATTTTACTCTAAACAGTTAAAATTAGATATCAACTTAGAAGCAAAATATGGAATATACATTAGGGTGACAAGCAATTTATCTAGGTTCAGAGTCAATAAGAGTATTCAATGCGAACTAAAGAGGTAACTTTCCATTCTCTGTCAATCGTTTGTCACACTTCATTTTTTGAACGCGTCGGAGGCAGAGCATGCAAGCAACATTCAATCACATCTCAGATGTACTCGATTGACGAGACATCAAGGGAGAATCAAGAACTCATTGGCTGATAAGGGTAGTGTGTGGTCGGGCATTATTAATCTGCTAAAAAGCATTGAGCCGTCCCTGAAGAAAGGAGAGTGTCAACTTCAGTAAATGATCTATGTATCAATGGACCCTCCCAGTGTTCTGAATACGAACCAGAAGTTGACTGCTGTCTCATAAGAGGGCACCCCAAAACATTATACCACTTTTTGAGCAGTAAAGCATTCGACAGATTTGTTTGCATTTACCAAACCGACCATGTTGGTGCAACACTCGTACACGGTAACTAACATTTGATAAATAGAAGCCTGGTTTGTTCTGAGACATGACCCCATGCTAGTCCGTCGTCCACATCTCTCTAGCTCGACATCATTGTACGAGTAGTCTGTGATGTGGGTTCAATGCTAGAGAGAGTCTTTGTAACGGTCACCGTGAGTGCAGATTCACTAACAGGAATGATTTAAAGCATGGCCAACTGGGTCCGCCGGACCGTGATGCCACGTTGTCTCGTGAGGTAGCAGGCCGGATTAAACCAGCCACCCCGCGATGGACTCATACACGGTGATTATCATTCAACAAACAGAAAAGTGACTCGTCTGAGAACAGAACCCATTGCCACTCCATCGTTTACGTCACTCTAGCCAAGTACCATAGCAAATAGAGTCTGTACTGTATAGTCTTCTGAACGGTCACCGTGAATGCGCATTAACAACCCATTATCCGGATATGGCTCTAACTGTTATGGGAACATCAAGGTTTCCTATAAATGTGATGTAAAATGGCAGCTGAAGTGATTTGCGGCCTCATTACAGCTTGTCTGGAAGAATTGATTCAAGCGTGCTGACATCGCTTTGGACATCCCTCAGACTAGCCACATTTCTTTATTCCAGCCATTGTTGCTACTGTCAGTGCTCTATGGCAAGTATCAGGGGCTAGGTGGGTATCAGTGGTTATTGGCGTATGAACCAACCTGCCCTTCTCAGATCTATCATCTTATATTTCATAAAAACTGCCTACTGGGACTGTCTTCATTGACGGTGACTAAGCATTTTTTGCAATTACATGTGTTTTCTGACCAAAGAAAAAAAAATTCCAGGATTGATTTCTCAAAAATAACGTCGCGGATATTTAAAATTTTGTATGATACAATAGAACACTAATTTTCCTCAGTTTTCTAGCATTATAATTATGGATCAGTATAAAATACAACAGATTTGCTCTGTTCCCGAGATTCGATGTTACTCATTCATTCATTTTTGCCAATGATTGCTGTGGAATGAACATTTTGATTGAAGTGTTTCTCAAATTCAAAAAGATTAATTTCATAACTTAGTTTAAACAAGATGTTGCAAAATACTCAAAGCTTAGTTTTAAAATTAGAACCAGTTGAAGATATTTCTTTTAAAAACGTTTTAATATACCGTATAATCCGGCGTATATGTTACCTATATTTATATTCTTTCAAATTACATTTCTTAAATTTTAGGTGTATTCGCTGTAGGCGCATACATTTTTTTTTTTTTAAGAAGCAACTTGAAATGTACATGTGATATGCTCTTATCTTTTGACAAAAAAGATTCACATGATAATAACAGATCATTAAATATTCCATTCACCATAATCCTCTTCTGTTAGAGGACAATACAACATTCAAATCCATGGTTGTTTTTAAAAGAAAATCATTGATGATGCCTGTTTTATCGAAAGGAAGGATGGATGGACACGGTGTAAAATTGAGGATATGAAATGTTTGACGAAAACATCCAGGATATCCAACGGAAAATACGAAGAAATTGCTGACAAGAAAGCAACTCAGATATGGCTTTTATTCCGGGCAGATATGATCGTCATTACCTCAAGCTTTTGATGTGTGTATCAATAAATAATTCAAATCAAATTTAAAACGACGGTGAAATACGTTTGACGCGAAAACGCTTAAGACGAAATATCGATTGACACGAAATAATACAACCGTCCCCGACAAACTACTATGTTATTTTCATGAATTTTTTTCTCTTAACACGAAACGAAAATCGCTTTACACGTAAAGATTTTCTTTCTGGGAATGAAGAAAAAACCAAAAACATCAGCCGCCAGGCGAGATTTATGAGAGATGTTTGAGAAATTTTCTGTATTATTGGACTGTGTACTGTATCATCGGAAGAATTCGCTCCAGTAGATGATATAAAAAATGAGTGTACATCCCTAATTATGGCAAAGACATTTTGGTGCTTGATCAAAGGTAAAAAAATATCAGTGATGCCGATTCCAACGACGAATATGAAACGTATAATGCAGCTCCTGTTCCCACGTCATCCGAAAGGAGAAACATGATGAAAATTGTGCGCAGTCATTTAGACGCACATTCTAATGGTGAAATGAGTAACAAAATGGACGACATCGAACAATTTAAATGCTAAAAAAGACAATTCGAAAAAAATATGAAATTATTTTCCAACAACTCAATAAATGTTTTGTTTTTCAAAAAACTTGGAAAATTTGTATTAAATTTCATTAAGTTCTTGTGGATGTTTTTGTTTCGTTGATTTCTTTTTTTTGAATGCACGTACGTTCTATGTAAATAAAATGTATTGTGATAAACTTAATATTGTTGAATATATGTTTTTTTTTTTGTAATATCCTTCACGAAATTCCTTTAACACGAAAAAACATTTCATTCACTCAGTTTTGTGTTAAAACGATTTTCATTGTATATAGATGGTAGCATGTGAAAAATATTTACAAAAGCAGATAAAATGCGTATCTGGAAATCTAATTTTTATATATCTCATCTTTTCTTTACTTTTAAAGCTGTCATTTATTTTTCCGGCACGAAAGCGCACCCGTAAATTTCGATCTTATTTTTTGTGTTAAAAGTGCGAATAATATTAAAAAATAATAATACTGGGCGTTCTATTAATTATTCTAATATGTTAAATGAGACAAAGAAAAACACGATTGAGAGATTTGTAACGGAAGTTGTCAAAAATATTCTTCTGTTTTATAATATTTTTATTTATAGGCGAGTGTTTTTTTAAAAACTTTTTTAGATTATATACTACACATGGATGCGTTACCTACCACGGTGGCTAACGACCACTCTTCCATCTTAAAATATACTTAGCTTTTCTGTCAGTAAGTATTTGATTACATGATTCACCTGAATGCTCGACAATGGGCGTCAACTTCGCTTCTGGTTGCAAATTTTTAGGTATTCTTTCACTGAAGCATTCATTTTCGACAAGATAAAAAGCAATAATGTTTTTTTTTTACCAATGAATAAATAAACATATAGAGATTTGATTAAAAAGTTGATTTGTACTTGGGATTTTTGAAAAAAAAAAGAAAAAAAAAAAAAAAAAAACTAAAGAGAAAGATTAATCGTTTCAGAAAACTTTTAATATAAAATTCCAAGTGAAAAATATTCTAAAAATCACTATATTAATGCTTTTTGAAATTTAAATTTTAAAACTATTTTTTTATGAATAAGCAACGGATTCCAATAAAAAAGGAGAAGCTACAGCTTGTAGATAGTTAATATATTTCGAGTTTCTAACGCAGTTTAAATACTTGTGTATTAATATTTAACAGCAAAATTTATTTTCCTTATACAAAAAAAATTGAAAGTAATAATCAAAACTTAGAATTGGATTTCGTTTCAAACAATTTTGTCTTACATGATCAATAAAATCAAATATGAGATAATTATGAATCCTCACTATTCTGGAATGCCAATTGGAGATATAGTATTGTGGCTGTGGAAGTCTCGTGGCATATCATGAGTTCAAGCCCTATACCACTGAAGACCTGAAGTGTAGAAGGGCTGATGCTCGTTGACATCTGTCGTGGATCAACGTCTTCTCGTTGGCGTGGTGTGGTAATATGGAAAGCGAGATGCCAGGTCAGGTGTCATCCACGACATTTGACCGAGGTTCATAATTACAAGGTCCATCTCGTTACTTTTCTCAACAAAGATGGTTTTCTTCAATTTAAAATTTAAAACAAGAAATTCGAAAAAATAAACGAAAACTTCCGGAAATAAAAATAAGTCAATCATAAATTATTCTCATAAATTATTCATAAACAAACAACCCATTTATTTCTTCGATAATTTAGAATACTCCCAAAAAAGGAGACCAAACGATAAATTGTAAGATATATGATATTTTAGTATTCTTACACACACACAAATGCAATAAGAATAAACGAGGTATATCCATGATATAATTCTCCTCAGAACAAGAAAAAGTTTGTACACAAAATGAGTGAAAAACTTCAATGTTGTTGAATTTATTCTATTTCCTGTTTATTTTCCATAACTACCATGCTCTTGATCTCGTTAAAATCGTCGGAATGATTTCCCTAATCGGCAACACGAGCGCATAAACAAATGAGTAATGAATTTTGACCTTGTAACAAGTGTAAGTGACCTTTGTCGCGTGTCCTCATTCCGCGTTCATGACACACGAAAACATTTCAGATTCTCCGTGTCATAAAAGGCCAGGAACTGCGTATCGCTGATCTCGAAAAGAAAAATGGAGCGCCAAAATAATTAGAACACTGGGTTATAGAATAATAATGTCGCCGAATCAACGGATTTACAGATTTCGCCGAAAAACTTCTTTCCATACTTTCTTACTCACTTCTCAGAAACAATTAGAAAAACCGAACTTCAACAAATGCGATGCTAAATGAGTCTGGATTTGACTTATTTTATTTTATGCCTTGCAAGAAATTTCAAAATAATCACAGTCTGATTGTTAATTTAAAATATTCGAAACATCTACTATTAACTGATAACGCAGCTGAAAAAAATGTTCAAGGGATTATAATTCCCCACCCTCCCCTCTATATTTTAACTTAAAAAATTAACTTTGGCTTATTCACTTAAATTTTCACGCAACTGATTTTTGGAACGTTTCAGCAACAGTCTGAAAAGTAGTATATTCGTGCAGTGGTCGGTAACGCGACGTCTTTGATGAGATTTTTATGAATCCTCTTTGTATTACTGGCTCAATAACCATATCGTCTCTCTCTATATATACAAGACAATGAAATCGCGCAAGCACCGCATTAGCAAATAGCAAGGTCAAATATTGCTATTATTACAGTCAATTATTTAAAGCATGTGTCAAATGGGTCCAGGTCATCTTAAGTTAGTTTTCGTAATTATAGCTAGTAGAAGACATAGTCTGCGTACTGTCAGCCAATCTTGAATATTTCCGTATACAATTACTGAAGGCTAATCTTCAGGCGGTCACTCCAAATTGTCTTGGCGGTTCACCAGTCGATTGCGATCGATGTAATGCCCACCTTGGCCATACACTCTATCATTACTCCTTTAATTGATAAGAAGCAGTCGCGCGCGTGCGCGCGTGAGAGCCCGGGTTTGTGAAATTGTGGATCACGATTATGAATCATTAATTTGTTGACGGGTTACCCTTTATACGAGTATTTGACAACAAATGCTATATACCAGTGGTTCCCAAACTCTTTTACCCCATGAACCCCTTTTTATAGTCAGAACTTGCCTACAGACTCCCAAAGGTTTCCCAAGGATCCCCAAGTGAATAAACTACATAAATGCATAGTATAAAAGTTACTTATTTAAAAAAAAAAGAAAAACATTTTGCTGAATAATTATTTATTGAAATTATAACTTTTGTTTATAAAATTTAAAAAAAATAATGACTTTGATGAACTTGGTGAGATGTTATGAGTGTATTTATGTCGGTCTCAATGTTTATAAGTAGCAACCGCAAATCCCCACAATGACCATTTTTTTTTTTTTGATGAAGTTATTTTATGATACTTTATAATCCACGTTACAAATTAAAAGATGGAAAAATACTCCAACAACTTCTGTACAATAACTCATAATGCAGGATATAAAATCGGAATCTGTTTTTGTAACCAGAATTTTTGGTATTCTTGTTCAAACATAAGACCCTGATTTGTGGATATTTCAATAAGATGCTCCTGTATTAGTATGGATTCATCTGTGTTTGGGATCTGAGTAAGTACACGCACAAAAGGGTTTAACACGCAATCGGGAATATCCAAGAGAATTATTGTTATTTATTTAAATTTCCATAAAAATAAAAATGGATCAAAATATTTATTTTTTTATTTAACTTTGCATAGGCCCCTTGACGTTGTTCATGGACCCCCAAATCAATTTGTTTTCTACAGACCCTCTGAATAACATCGGAAACCCTGGGGTTCCGTTGGAAACATTGCTATATAATGTCTACTTAAAAGGTTCTCAGGTGAAGCTTACTTTTGCTTAGGACCCAGAGCCTGAAGAAGTCTTAAAATGTCTCTGATTACTTGGTAGAATGATATATTTCTGCAAACAAGCTTCAAGTAGTATTTTGAGTATCAGTGACTATATAATGCAAAATAATCGCGCTTCTCATTACTCAGTACATATCTTACTAGTTAACCAGATTTTATCACATAATTCACCAAGTATAATTACAAAAAGAAAAAATAAATTTTTTGTCTTAAGATTACTAAAAGAGCATTTCACAGATTTACTGATTCCTAAGCCAAATTTAAAGCCTTATATGCAATAACAATACAGCTATCGTCAAGAAAAGTAAAGCGAAAAGAAATTTCAAAGCCGTTGATTCAAATAGGAATGCCGATTATCCAGTGTACTCCGAAAAGAGAAGAAAAAACAGGTTTTCCTTAAAATTAGTCATTACCAAAAAGTAGAGTAAATCTTTGGAATAATCTAAAGCTGCAACAACAGCAACGTTTAAAGTATTTCATTTATTAACTCAAAAGGAAATACCCTATACAGATGTATAGATTGATTAGAAAAACTCTTTCTAGAAGCTTCTGGCGCGTTGTTTAAAGTTGCTTGAAAATATAAATCAAAGATAGTTTCATGTGTAAAGTCTATGTCAGTCAGAACAGAAAACAGAAGAATTGAAGCGATTTCAGATAATTTAGAGCCACAATTATCAATTGATATGAAAAAAAAAAAGCATTTCTTTTCGTTGCAGTTGGATGAACAACAGATATAACTCATTTAGCAGTTTTGTGTAAAAACGAATTCGACCCGATTTATCTCTGAAAGACGAATTATTTAAAACCTTTCCACCAAAGGGGGTGTACTTAAGTCGAAGAAAAATTTTCCACATTTAAAAATTTTGTTGTGTCAATTTCCATTACTACCAATGGGCTCGTTCAATGATTAGCAAGAACATTGGCTTTATTGCTTTATGCAGACAGGATTCTTCATTTCCTTTTGTATCATACCATTTTTTTTTTTCTATTTTACTCATCAGCAAACACTATAAGAGAAAACTACTACTTTTAATGCATAAATACCACATGTACTTGTAATAAAAATTATTCATTATGTAAGACAATAAAAAAGCACAGATACATCACATATAATTTATACTGCTTTTGGAAGAGGGATATAAAAGAGTGTAAAGAAGACAGAGGCGTAACGTACACCCCCGCATTGTCGAAGAGGGGGGGGGGGCAGAATTCTTGAGGGCCCAAAGCCTGATGTTGTGGTATTGTAATCTTTTGTAGGATCTGGCTTGGGGCCCCAAACCTGACTTTGCAGGGGACCCCGTTATGCCACTAAAAACCTTCTTTTACATTCTGATGTGAAATGGTTCAGAAAAAGTAAAATACATGAAAGACCTATTAAAATTTTTAACACAAATAAAAGAGTTTCTTTCATTAAGAGGTGAATATTTCGAGTAATTTGATTGGCTGATAGATTTGGTATTTTTTTTACCGATGTTTCGGCCAAGTTAAATGAATTTAATATAAAATTAAAATAAAAAAGCGGAAATTAAAATATATTACGGAAATAATTAATATAGTAAAAGCGTTTCACACATACTAAAATCTCATTTAACAAAAAAATTCGTTAACGAATTTTCCCAAAGGTGAAATGTGTTATTGAAAATTTAGTTATTGAAACACATTTAATGGTACATTACATGTGAAAATCAGAGGAGTCTTTAAGAGATTTCTTCCCTTCTTTTTCAAAAGATTTTACAAAGTTAGAATTTGTCGTAATTTTTTTCAGAAAATACTCTTACCGTGAAGCTTGATAATGAATCTGCCACGATTGGTAAATATATTTTAAGCTTAGTAAAACGGATGAAATAGAATTAGAAACATTCGATTAAAAACGATTTTTCTGTAAGAAGAAGCAGAAAAATAGTGAAAATATTCTCACTGCTATATTAACACTTTCATATGAAAAAAAAAATACTTTGAAAATAGAGAATGCGCTGCAGAAATGTTCGAACTATAAAAAGGTAAAAAAACTCGGTAAAATTTTATTAAAACGTGGCTTTTTAACTTTATGTGAAGAAAACATCGAAAAATAATCAGGTTATTAAATTAGAACAAAAAGTTGTACTTTTTATTATAGTAATTTTAGTATACAGTGTAATTTGGTTTTCCATGATGTAAGTTTGATTGTGTCATAAGATAAAAAAGGTGTAAACACCGATGTATGCATTGATTTGGATGATTCACAAGGTGCGTCAGCTATATGAACGTTGACTCAGCATATTGATTGCAGTCATGCGGTTTCTCTCATTATAATATTTACACAACACGCTCTCAAACTGGTGACTAAGATGAGTTTGAAGTTGTTTTAACATTCAACACCGGGTGTTTTCATCAGAATCATACCAAAACGTATAAAATTTTGCCAAAGAAAATAAAGTATTAATTTTTTTCAATTTTCGGAATTTTCAAAATTTTTTTACAGTTTTTATCAGTTTTATTACCAAAAAAATAATTCATATATTTTCAAAAAATCTTGTAAATTAAATTTAAAAAAATTCTAAAATTATTATTATTATTTTATTTTTTTAAGACATTAAAACATTTACTTTTCAGCTTTCTTGAATTTCCAGTTCAAAACAACAAACAAAAATCGAAAAGAAAGAAAAAACTATGTGAAATAAATATGACATTAATCGCCTTATGTAAAGCTGCTTTTTAAACCATACTGATAACAGTGTCACCAGAAGTTTTCGAATCACACAATGCGACACCAATGGAATGGATGACACCGAAATGTCACTCATTACGCCACTTTCTTAACATCATTTCACCGCTTAACTTTCTCGAACATAATTCTTTAAATAGTTGTAATCAGAAGACATCACTTAAACCTCCTTACATATTCTGCATCAATGAACCGACTAAGTAATATTTCTTTTGAAAACTGTCGTAATTATACACATTGAGCTGGAACTCTCACTTAAATACATTTTACAATTACAAGGTTTATTTTATGGAGAAAAAGCATCAAAAATAACTATTAAATGTCAATAGTTTTTCTTAAAAACATAATCTTTTAACCGTTAAATATGTTTTTTTAGTTTAAATTTCTTACACATATTAAAATGAAATTAGAATATATTTTTTTCATTTTTCTTAATAAAGCATGAACATTATATGATAATAAATTCCATAATTTTAAAGAATAAAATAAATGAATTTTTTTATGCAAATTTGTTACTTATTGTGTTTAAATATGTTGTTACTTATTGTTCTCGTTAAATTGTATATTTTCAAACTTATTTAGAACTTTATAAATGGTTAAACCAAACGATAATTTCCAGCTTGATATTCCGGAATACAGTTAAAATGAAACACTTTTTTTTTGAAAAAATATTTTCTCTATTCGTTGATTTAATTGAATTCTTTAATTTTAGTAATAGATTAAAATAAATAAATATGTATGCAAATTCTCTGGTTACTCTAATAATTTTTGAATATAAAATAATTAAAAGATTTTTGTATTACTTATTTTTTGAAAATGAGACAAAACAAACGAAAACCCAACAGAATTGAATTTTCTTTCAATTAATTAAATGTAAATGAAAAGATTATTTTGAATATATATTTGTTTATAAAGTTTTTCATATATGAAAACATTTACAATCAAAATCATAAACAGAAGGTTTTCATAAACAACTCTCAAGTGTATTACATTTCCCACAAACGATTTCGAAACAGTAATATTTCAATAACATTCCTTCTCTTCCATAAAGAAAATAGAAAAAGAATAACAACTAATTAGCAGAATAGATAATAAATATTTATTAAAATGCAGCGGCGCGTAGTGGCCCTACTGTAACTGTAATAAAAATTGATTCGATGAAGTAAATAAGATATTGCAACACACACACACACATCCATTAAAAGAAATCGTTTTTGTTTTTTAGAGATCCGCGTTGGAATTCATAACTTAACTTCCACACACACACACACATATGCATTTCTCCATTACGCTAATGCAGCGCTATTTTTCCGGTTGATGTTATTTTTTGTTTGTTTGTGTATTTTAACAACCTTATTTTGTTTCACTTATACTACGTGGTATATTATTGTATCCTTTTTGCTCTTTGCACTAAGACAGCAGCAACTGATTCGATTTTTTTCAAAATTGAAATAAGTTTGTCTTCAACATTTAACTTCACTGTCTAGCGAGTAAGTCAGACAAAGTAATTGGGTAACATTTGTTGGAATGTTTCCAAAAAATAATATCTACTTTTATATAGAATACTATGACTTTTTATAACTGTGAAGAAACCTTATTGAAATCCTCACTTAAAAACTATTTTGTATGAAAAAAAAAAAGACACCTAGTCATTTGAATGTATTTATAAAATATCACTACTTATAAAACTATTGAAAAATTGAAATAAGATTCAATTTTATCTCTAGAACCGAGAAGTTTGTAAACATCGTTTATACTTATTTGAAGCAGTGGTGCAAGTATTGAAATAGAGTAACTTCTAGTTGCTTTAATGAGCTCAATTCATGACAGTCACATGATAAATTCAATCATGAGCCCCCCATTGAATTCAAAACTAATATTAGAATTGTACGTGTACTAGCTGTGAAACTTAGATAAAATTTCAAATTTAATGTTGTGGTAAAGATGTTCCAAATATTAAGATTCCTTAAACAGTTTTTCGTCGCCCATCCGGTATAGTGGTTAGCGACGCTGGCTGCTGTGCCGTAGGTCCTGGGTTCGAATCCCGGAGAAGACATGGATGTTTGTAAATGTATAGTGCCTTCGCGGCATGGGGGTACTCTAAATAGCCGTCGAGCCGCAAGTCCTCTCGTGTGGTTGGTGGAAGGGGAAGAGAGGTGGGAAATCCCTGACCACTCCCAGGGTGTTCTCCCTCAAAATTGGGGTGGAACCGAGCCAAAACGTACTGTCATCTGCATGGTGCTCAAAGCTACAGCTAACGACAGGCGTACAATATAGCCCGATGCCATGATGAATTTCGTGGGCCTCGATCTGACTTCGTCAGACAGGTGGCATTAGCAACAACAACAAACAGTTTTTCAAAATTATATACACTCATTGCCATAAAAATTAGGACACCAAGGAAAAATTGTCAAAATGAAACGAAATTTTACTAATGTAAATACTGTTTTGATACAAGTAAGAAATTAGAAAATCAAAGAAAAGGAACCATTTTTTGAAGGAAAAAGTACAAATGAACGAAAGGTATAGTACTCTGTTGGACCCCTTCTAGCGCGAATGCTAAATGCGATACAAGCGGGCATTGGAGCATACGAGCTCCGTATGATGTTCTGAGACATCTCGTTCTACAGTTGCTGTAAATTCGATTGGTGACAAATCTGGGGATTGAGCAGGCCAAGGAAGAGTGACAGTGTTGCGGAGGCAGTCTTGTGACATTTTTGCTGCGTGTGACCGAGTATTGTCTTGTTGAAAAATGGCTCCTGGAAGCCCTGCCATGAGAAGCAACACATGTGGCTGAAGGATGTCATGGACGTACCGCTGGGCTGTCATTGTGCCAGGGATTAATATTAGGGGTGATCGTGTATCGTAAGCAATGACACCCCATACCATCACATTAGCTGTGGGAGATAAAATGAAGGCAGGAGTCTCCACACACAAACACGATTGTCATCACTGCTCAAATTGAATGTCGATTCGTCGCTGAAGACCACCTGGTTCCATTCCGCCGCAGTCCAATCCCGTCGTGCGCGACACCACTCCAAACGAAGGCGTCAGTGGGTGGGTGGGTGTTATTGGCAGCACATGTAATGGGCGTCGCGATACCAGATGTCCTTCTACCAAACGCCTTGCGATGGTTCGGGAAGACACAGAGGTCCGTAGTAAAGGTGATGCCTGTGTCTGGACAGCGGCCAACGAGGCAGTTGGCTCTGCACATGCGTGTCTTATAATGCGATGGTCTTCTAAGCGACTGGTTTGTCGAGAGCGTCCTGAGCCTGGCCGCCGTGTAAATGACGTCTCTTCTATCCACTGGTCCGAACACCTCCTCACAGTCAAATCAGAACGACCTACTTGACGAGATACTCACCGAGCTGACCACGCAGCTTCCATCATCTCGATGATTCTTCCCCTCTCGACCTCTGACAGCTGCTCATATTGTCTTCTATGGTGGGCCCCTGTAACGGCATGTCTACCTCAGCGGGTTTTTTTTCTCAAAAGATTAAGTGCACTCAAACAAGCTCTGCCTGCCTTTTTTACACCCCAAGGAGAATGAATTTCAACGCCCACTAATGGCATTACGCAATGCGTGATCACGCTGCATTTCTAATCATTTGCATATCTGCCCGACATGTACCTTCATGCCAAGTTTCGTTACGATTCTACTATTATTTCTTGGTGCTCAAATTTTTTATGGCAATGAGTGTATGCAAACACATTTCATTGGACATTGGACATTCACATTTTTTTTACAACAAATTTTTTTTCTGAAAAATATTCCAAATATCTTTTTAAATTTTGAAAAATTTTAAAGTTAATTTCTCCTCACTATGTATGTAAATCGACCATTCCTACTAATTTTTATGTAAAATGATCTCTTGAATTCAGATATTACCTTCACTGTGCACCATCGCCCTGCTTCCTCGGGACACTCCCACTGTTGTGAATTATGGACCAGGTGGTCTGAGTGGAGTGTAATTGACAGCACCCTCAGACCCCACGTGGTCTACCTCGATAGAAACCATATGTCGACTGAAAAGTGGCCACATAAAGAATCTCATTTTGTGGAGGAAGGAAGACTTTTGCTCTTTGCACCAAGTGCAAGACTCTGCAAGCCTCTCCAGATCACATCTTGGACTGCTTGGGACTTTCGAGGGAGGAACTTTTTTCCTCTCCCCTCCTGGTATTGGACTTCTAAAGGGTCAGTGGTCTTTTTTGGGTCTTGTCTGACTCCGTCAGACAGACTGAGGATTAGCCGCAACAACAACAGAAACTATATGTAACAGATTCTGTCTCAGGGACATCTTGAACTGGGCTTCAGCATAACTAGATGTGCTGTTGTTTACTCGTATATTTTAAATCGAACTCTTTTTCTTGGCTTCGGCGTACCAGGTGCCATTGTCTACTAGGATTCTTATCTCGAATATTAGAATTTATTCTTTCAGTAATTCAGTCTAATAATTGTAATAATTAGTTAAAGATTGTTAAGTTTATCGTTGAAAGTTTTTGTTACCAATAAATCCAGGAAAAAGACAAATTCTAGGACTCCAGAATATTATTATTTTATAACACCACACACACACCGCAACAGTATATTTATGTCACCCACCTTCCTATTTGTATCACTATTCGGTTATTTTATGGTCACATGAATTTGATTTGGAAGAGAGAAAAGTATTATTTTAATCGTTAGATGTCTTTTTTCAAAAGCCACAGAAGTGAAAAATCCTAAAACAAGAGCATCTGTAACAAAGGGGGGAATTTCCTCTAGAATTAAAAAAATCAATCAAACTCTACATTCAATTTCTACAAATTTCGGCTTCCATCCTCCCCCTTTTCTTTTTCTTTCGCCATATACCCCAAATAATATAAATATGCAGCAAAAAGTTTGGCTAAAAGGAGAAGATGAGGTCCAGAAAAATTAAAAAAGGATCCACTATTCAACGTTTCCGGTCTGAATTACTCACACGCTTCGAGATTCCAAGTTTCCAAGTCGTTTAAATTTTGTTAATTGATCCAATTTTTCCCTCTTGCTTTTTGAAAATGAATTATAGTATGCGAGTGCAATTTGAGATTAATACCGAGCATTAATTTACTGTTTAATTTTATTATGCCACGCGAAAGTCAAAATCATCCCGCACGCGATTGCTTCTGCTACTTATGCGGTGTGTGTGTATTGATTTTAAAAATTCTACAAAAACCAACTTGCAAAATAAAAGTGATAAGCAGAGTTCTAGAAAACCAAGAAAGGATTCTCTTCAATGCACCGCAAATGTAGCGGAGGCCATTGGAATGATTTTTACACTCGTGTGTCTCAATAAAATTAAACATTAAATCAATGATCAGTATAATTAATAACTTACACTCACGTACTATAACTCACTTTTAAAAAGCCGAAGAGGAAAAAATTGGATCTTTCAACAAAATTTGAACAACTTGGAAAAATACAAAATCACGAAGCATGGAATTATTCAGAGCGGAAACGTTGAACAGTGAATCTGTGTGGGACCTCTCCTTCTCACCCACTTTTAGGCGAAATAGTTGCTATATATTTTTATTATTTGGAGTGCTTGGATGAAAGAAAAGGAAGGGGACCCTGGAATATGCAGAAAATAAGTAGAACAAATGCAAGGGGAGGGGGACAGAAAAACCGATCATTTTTCAAGATTTTTTTTTTAAATTTCAGGGTTAAAAATCCCTTTTGCTACAAATGTAAATCTTTTAGAACTTTTCACTTCTGTAGCCCCTCAGATGACATATAGTGGTTAACATCTCCCCCCCCCCCTCCAAGTCAAATTCATGCCCATAAAATTATCGAATAGTGTTAAAAATGTGGAGAGGGACGCCTCTATAAAACGGGGAGTGATTGAGCAAAATGAAAGTCAGATCCAGAATCTGGATATCATTTTACATATGAATCAACATATATAGTATCAGTTCTCGAACGTTTTTTTCTTTTTCTTTTTTTACAAAGATGTGTTATCAAAAGAATAAAAAGGGGCAGGGACGCGTCTTAAGATTTTTTTGTGGCCCTGTACCCCTATGCAAAAGTGGGCCCTAGCTGTGATCTTTAAAAAAGTTGACACTATATAGCATGCATTGTCAAACGATTGTATAAACGATAATTTGAAACAAATATATTTACACGACTCACAAACCAACTCGATCGAAGCCCGCGTATCAACTAAATGAGTTCAATGATTGTTTATGGTATTATGCATTGGCCTACACATGGGCAATGGTAATCACATAATAATACAGTCCTGCCACTTTTGTCAATTGACATGTAATGTGAAATTCCTTGATTTTCGAAGAATATGTACGGGGAAAATATTTGATCATTAAAACTATCCATATTATGATCTTATTAAGACTTAATCGAGAACGAAACGAGGCCCTGGGGCCAGGCCTAGTTGGCCCATGCCTTAAGACGTCCCTGAAAAGGGGACGCGATAGCTTAGTGGTCAAGATCACGAGTTGTCATGAGTTTTTGGTTTGGGACGCTGATGACATGCCTTGCAGAGGGGAACGTTGCACGTTAAATATGTCGAGGCTCAAAATCCTCCTGTTAGTGTGTGTGAATGTTAGAAGGGGAAGGTCGTCCAGGTGTCGTCCCCGTCACTTGGCCATGGTTTAAAATTACGTGGTTCGCAGCCAACACCTCCCGTGCAGCTTTGCAGAGTGACGTTTATATATACACATACTCAAAAGAATAAGAAAATCCCTGTGGTATTTTATTGTATTATACAATAAAAAATACTATAAAGTTTTGTGATGTTTAAGCAAAGTTTGATATTTTCTCAGAATATTATGAACATGCACAGACAAAAAAGAAAGATAGAAAATTACATTAAAAAAATTGAGTGATCAAAGTTAAAAATAATTTTAAAATATCAAATCCTCTTTAAAACAAAAAAAGACAACCGAAGACCGAAAAATTGTTCGATTTAAATAATTTTTGTTACTAATGACACATAACTACTTATAACACTTTTCTTCAGTCAAAATATTATTTTTGCGTGTCCATTGCTATTTTAACTTACGAAATCGTTTTTTATAACTATTCAATAGAGACATAATGTATTAAACAACATATAAAATGTAGTTGAACATGCTACCGCTTTTTTTTTTTTTTTTGGAATTTCAGTTGGATGTTTTGCAGACATCTATTATTTCAGAATAAAATGACAACCCGCTGCGCAAAGAATCAATGGTCCATGATTTCCTTCCGGTCTACATTTCCGGACTGATGGATTGGACAGTATGATTGTCAGACTTTCGTTCGCGAGTATAGTTCCTGTGTGCGAGTATAGGCTGTGTGTTAAAAATAATTTGCGCTTTATATAGATTTCAAAATATATTTCTTCCCTCCGAAAGCCCTTGGTTCATTCTCTGGCGATAAGATAAGATGATGTTGAAATAAATCCAAAATATTTTCAATTTTTACAGGAGACTAATAAAAATATTCTCAGAAATTTTGCACTTTCTCTGTTGAGTTTAATTTAGTTCATGGGTTCCCAAAGAACGAATTCCTGAGGAGTCCATAGGAAATTCAAATTAATTTGGGGTTCGCGGACCACGGTATGGGGTCCACGAAAGGTTTAATATAATGTAAAATATTTGTAACCAATTTCCATTATTATGAAAGTTAAAATGTGGCCGCGGTAGCCTAGTGGTCAAGGTAGCCTAGTGGCCGCTGTGTCATGAGTTCGAGCCTAGTACTGCTGAAGATCTGCTATGTAGGGTACCGATGCACGTTAAATCTGTTGAGAGCTCAAACGTCCTGCCGTTGGTGCGGTGTGGCAGTTAGGAGAGGGGGTGCTGGCTCAGGTCTCGTCCTCGTCACTTAACCATGGTTCAAAAATACGAGGTCTGTCGCCCAAAGCCCTCGAGTAGCTGAATAGTGTAATGTTAATAGTCACTCAGGAAAGTTAAAATAAATTAGTCATGATTATTACACGTTAGGAAATTTAGAGTAAAAATCAAAAACTTTAGAATAAAATATTTTTGATTGGTACATTAAGTACAAGTATAACACCGTTGAATACTTGTACCCTGGTTATACCCTACCAAGTATATATTCCTTACATAACATGTTTAATTCTTACCGGGCTATATCAAAACCGTGTTATGCGAGGTTTTTTTGTTTATTATTTATTTAATTGTTTTATTTATTTATTTATTAAATTAATTATATGTATGTACATCATCTAAATCAGGTCTATATGTACCTTGTTGGATCAAAACCGTGTTATACGAAACTTCAAAATAATATTAATCAAGCCAATGTGTACCGTGTTGGATCAAAACCGTGTTATATCGAAATCAAGTCTTAAGGCGTAAAATTTTATGACATCCGAATTTCTTTCCAATAAAACATACAAATGAAGAAGTAAGCTAACTTCAAGTTTTTAATCAAAAGCAAAAGGTATGAAACACAAATATTAAAAATAGATCCAAAAATATGCTAAAAAAATAATAATCATTATTATAAAATTAATAGAATAGTAACGGTTTATTAAGTTCCCCAAATCAATTTTCATCATCACTCTCATCAGAAATTACAGCTAATCAATTTTTTTTTTTTGCGAAGTTGGTAGAAAAACTCTTTTTTACTAGTTATTTCTCCACCATTATAAAAATTATCTGACGTAGTTGAAGTTACCCGTCTGTTTCGATCTTGCAATTCTTTCAGAATTTTTCTATAGGAGCTAAAGAACTTTGCAATTTGCTTTAAAAAATTTTCTCTACATACTACTGAAGGATTTTTCTTGACATAAACTTTTTTCATTCATTCAATTGAAAATTAACTTAAGTTTTGTGCCGTGTAATAACGAAACCATGTTTTACAAGTACTGTGTTATATATATACGTGTTATGTCTGTTATGACAAGCGTCGAACGGCGGGAAGTAAGGCCGATTGCAGCTGCGGTCGTCTGTGAAGGTTTTAGTAGAAACGGAATCTTGCCGCTACACCCAATAACTTATCTAAAATATGACAGTATAAAAGAGTCGTACATCAAATCAACAGTTTTATTTTGTGCATGACCCCAAGATGTGAACGCAACAAATTTTTGTTAGTTTTCAGCAGAAAGCAGTATTATTTTTTGTATAATACGAGGATAGCCATCTCATTGGGGGAAAAAATGCGTTTCAACATTATATTTTAATGTGAAAAATAGTTGTAATTTAAATAAATACTACAAATATTATTGTGTTTTATTTATACTTTGTTCTTACGTCAACGTTTGGCATGAAGGACATCAAAGTTAAATTTGTAATCTTGCAATTATGCTTTGTGATATAGTTATTTTACTTGGGAGTGTATAGCCAAGGTTTGGGAATAAAAAGGGGTCCGGGGGCACAGTTAACTTGGGAACCACTGATTTAATTGAGATGATTTGCGATGAATAAGAGTATCTGAATACTTTTAAAATGAACTCTGTTGGCAGTATAAACTCTAAATTTTATAGTTTATCTTGAACTATATATATTAAGTTTTATTGTTCTTTTTTAAATTTAAATATTTTTATTACTATTCACAAATTTGTTTCGAATTAATCACAACTGTGCAATACCTTCATTTTTATTTTTTGATTAAAAAATTTATTTGAATCTATAAATAATTCTTTATTAATAAATTTTAAAAAAATGTGCGTTACATTTTTTTGTGCGACTTAAATACTAGCCAGACAATATTAAAACATCAGAATTTTATCCGATGGTTTTTCCGTGTATAATTAATCTGTTTTTCCGTTGCAAAAATGGTAAACATTTACAAGATGCCCTAACCGAAAACAGAGGGACAGTTTTTGAGATAATAAAGATGTTAGTTCAAGAGGATTCAATGTGTAAGAGCTGAAAGTCGGTTGCGAATAAAATAAGAGAGAGTGCGTGAATTTGTTAACATTCCAAACTATATATATATAAAGCCACACGAAGTCCACTGGAGATGAACTGCAAAATTTTGGACAATGGTCAAGTGACTATGGTGACACCTGAGCTGGCAACTCGTTCCAAACCTCCATATTTTGCCAACGGGAGGAGTTTGAACAGTGACAGATTTGACGTGTAGCGGCTTCTCAATACGGAAGGCCGCAGCAGCCTAGTGGTCAAGGTATCGGATCATGGTAGGCATGTCATGAGTTCGAGCCCAGTACCACTAAAGACACGCCGTGTAGGGGAGCGATGCACGTTAGATCTGTCGAGAGCTCAAACGTCCTCCCGTTAGTGTGGTGTGGTAGTTAGGAGAGGCGGTGCCAGCTCAGGTGTCATTCTCGTCACTTGACCATGGTTCAAAATTACGAGGTCTGTCGCCAAAAGCCCTCGTGTAGCTGAACAGTGCGACGTTAATATTCACTCATTCTCTACACGGAGGGTCTTCAGTGGCATTAGAATTCAAACTCATGACACGTGGGTCATAAGTCCATGATGATAACCATTGTCACCGATTACCGATAAAAAAAATGATTGAATATTAACGTCGCACTATTTAGCTACTCGGGGGCTTTATGGTGACGGACCTCGTAATTTTGAACCATAATCAAGTGACGAGAACGACACCTCAACTGGCACCCCTCTTCTAACTTCCCCACCACATCAACAGGAGGACCTTAAACCACTCGGCAGATTTAAGGTGCATCGCTCCTCTACATGGTGGATCTTCAGCGGTACTAGGCTCGAAATCATGACAAGCCGAACACTTCATTACTTTGGCCACTAGGCTACCACGGCCCTTCGAAAAAGACGGAATAAGACTTTTAAGGGTTAGGGTAATCTTTTCACAAACAATCAAAGAATTAAAAACTTTATAAAAAAATGGCGATATGGGGATTCTTTTTTTGTTTGTTTTTAGATTTGTTTAGTACGTTTTAAGAAAAATATGCTAAAATGAAGAAGATAAAAAGAGTGTATTATTACTAAAATGTAGAAAAAAATGGGTACAATTTTACAAAAAATAACATAAACAAGGCCCATTCTGTACCAAAAGTTTATGAACAAATTTTCAATTTTTCAAATCTGATGTATTGCTACGGTATTCTTTTTTAAAATGACCTTCAGGATGAGAGATATTTTAATTTTACAAAAACTAGAGCACTTTGTCTTGGTTTTATATGAAATTGCTTTAAAAAAACAGTGATTATATTAACATAAGGGACTGTAAATTTTGTAATAGAACAGTTATTGATAAATCTGAAAGTCAAAACACTTCTGTTATATATAGAACATACAGAAAAAATTTCAGTTAATTATTGTCAAAACCTTCTGAGCAATCGCTGTCCTCGTTTGAGCATTTAAAAAGAACACATTTCGAGTAAAATGCGCTTTAAAGTATGACGTATTGTTTAAAGTAATGGCATCTGCTTTTACTAAAACGCTTGTAGTTTTTGTTCTAGTGAACGGAAAATAATAAACTTGTATTTTATAAAACTTATAAGATGTTCTATATAATAAAATCATAAAAAAAATTGTCACTTTTTGGGAAAATTCACAATTTTAGGGTAGTCGGATACTTTAATACAAATTTTAAAATGGAGATCCTTTTATAGATTCCGGATGAAAACATTTTCAGACGTGCGAAATGTGTAAGTATGAAAGTATCTTTGACTTCAGAAAAGCGTTTATTTATGTAAAAATGTTCTATTATTTTCTTTCTGTCACAAAATTTTTTCTACGAATTTCTAACAATGAAAGTATAGAGATTTTCGAGGTAATCTATATTTTTTTACTCTTCAACGAAGTTTCAAATTGAAGCTTCCGAGTTTAGATATATATGGTTTCCGCATACGCGTACCATGTGAATTTCAAAAAGTATTCAGACCACCCTTAGTTGTTTATGAAACGTATTCAAAACAGTTCCTGTATTTCACTCGTACGAAATTTCAGTTCTGGATATCCAAGAAAGAAGTTATTTGAATAATTTGGAACAATAAAATCCTCACATGTAAATCGTTTCATTCTTCTCATCGCCAATTTTAA
>BMAO01031272.1:0-30604 GCA_019973975.1 Trichonephila clavata
GTCTTCTGTAGGTTGGGAGAATCAAAATCATGTATATCATTATCTCTTTTTCGCCGTGAGAACGAATAAATGCTCCCTCTTTTTTTTCCTCTAATTTTTTTCCCCTCTATTCCGTTTTTCGCTATTCTTCTATTTCATTTTTTTAAGTACCGGGTAAAGATTTTATTTTATTCAAATCTTTCGCTTTTTAAGTAAATGCTGAGGGGTTTATGGTGCGATGAATGGATGTGTACGGAATATTAAATGTCAAATAAATAGAACCTTTTTTTCTGGTTTTATTTCTTTATAATGCCTTTTGCTGTTTTCCGGTGCTGATGATATATTTTTTTTGTTCTTTTGATGAGGTTTGGTGCGATGGAAAAAATTATATAAAATAAGATATTACTTAAGATATTTTTTGTTGCTACATTTGCTTCATATTATAATTTATTCGCTTTCAGCTAAAAAATTAAACTCTTTTTTATGCTTCTTAAGGATTCTAATTAACAGTGAGTAGGGGAAAAAACTTGATAATTTGCTATTCAATTTAAAGGATTAAACCCCAAAACTGGCGAATCATTGTTTTTTGTGAGAACTTTTTTGCGAGCATTCTCTTTTCAGTTAGTTTTCTTCTTATTTTCAATTATTTTCCTACTGATTATCATAAAAAAATGTCTGTGATTAAATAAAAAACTACTTCGTTAACGTATCACTCAATTGATACTGTAATAAATACAAAATCCAGAAGCAGTCAATTAGATCCGACAGTTAACTGGATACACAAAAAGTACAGCGTAGAATAATTCAGTAGTTAATGCATCATTAAGTATCTTAATTTAAATACACCGTTGGGGTTATCTGCAGAATTAAGAAACTAAATTACCATTTAAATTCCTTTGATCGCTTTGGAATGCTAAATGAAACGAGGAAAACGATGAACTCTTTGGTGTTTGTTTTCACAAAATGAATTGTTATAACGTTTAAATTTAAATTAATTTTTATAAGTACTAAATATTTAGATGAGCATTTTGTGGTTTTCTTTTCAAAATACTTAGACCGATATTTTGCTAAAATTAAAATATTTATTAACACAAAAGAAATGTTCTATCGCTCTATGCACACAATCGTAAGTAATATACAAGAAACCCGAAAAAAATAAGTAGTAACATTTTCTTTTCCTTTAAGATCATGAAATACAGTTTAAGCCTAAACAGTTGCTTTGAAAGTATGAATATATATATAAAACCTATATATAATATATATATATATATATATATATATATATATCATGAGGTGGCACTCATTTTGCAATTTGTAGTTGTGATAGAAAAAAGTTTTTTGATATCGATCACATCATCATTTACTTAATTTTAACATCAAAAGAATCATTTTGACATTGCGCTTAGCTCAAGAACAAAAATAGAAAAAAGGGAGTTATTCAAATTCCATACTTAAATGTTTAATGAAGAACAGGAAAAATGTAATATAAAAAATATTATCACCTGTTCAAGTGAAGGGGAATATAAGTTTTTTTTAGAAATTATATCAGTATTTAAGAAAAAGTTTAAGCCGCTCAGTCAGGCACGTGTAAGAAACGGGCTCAATTCATGTGACGTCATAGTCAAATGATAATGATAACCACGTGCTTTTTGCCAATCAATTCAAAAACTCATGTGACCTCATAGTCACACGATAAAACCAATCATGTGTTTCCAGTTAATCAATTCATATACTTCGTTGTTGCCACATTTTGCTCTTTGCAGAAACTTTCTTTTAAAAAGCACATATTTGTAAACTATAACCCGGCACTTCTCGCGCTGGGTGTGTCATACCCACCTTCTAACATTTTTCAACGCTCCATCTAAACTTTTTTTGGAAAATGGATAGTTTTTCGTGTAGCTGACTTTAAGGTCATATCCTCGAATTTTAAATATATATTTTTGGATATAGCCTCTTCGGGTATGTCATACCCTGTGCGAGAATCACCGTTACAATTCTGAATGTATGAGGACGTTTTAAATCTTGCTTATGCTATGGCATATTATTGTAGTTCTGATGAAGAAATGTGATATTTAATTTAATAGATACAGTATTTAATAGATATAATGAACATTTTTTTCAGATGAAGAAATTCTCTTAGCAGTTATGATGAGGAAAAATCAAATGATGAAGAGTATAACAGCAAGTATGATTCCTCCACTGAAATCGATCCAGATTTAGAAAAGGGAGACACTGTTGAAAATAAATGTTTTATTTGTAGAGACACAAAAACATTTGGGAAGAACTTAATTTTAAAGGAAACCACTGGTACACATCTTACCCACTTTCAGATGAACTTTTGAAAGAAAAAAAACTATTGCTAGAACAAAAAACGGAGAAAATAAAAAAGAAATTCCAAATTTTTTAATTTAAAGAATAGAGAAGTTTATATACTCCTATATGTTTAGTTTTAAAAAGATACAGATTAAAAAAAAATTGAGAACCAGTGAAAACATCGTAGTCATTCACTACAAGATTAAAGGAGTGTATAAAAACAATGTACTGAATGCCCCTATAAAAAGAATAGAAAAACTAAATTTACGTTTGAAAAATATAATAAACATATTGTATATATATTTCCTACTTTTATTCCTTTTTAACCTTTGTATACAAATTTTACGGTAAAAACACAATGTAAACACCTTTTGGTATGACATACTCTGCGCGAGAACTTTAAGTCGTTTATTTCACTCGAGTGAAGCCGGGATAATAACTCAGATAATATAAAAAAGACATTTTATTTAAAAATAAATGCATAAAATAATTTTTTTTTAAAATTTTGAAATGTTTTTGAAGAATTTTTTATAACATTTAAACATCTTTATCTAATTATAAAATTTGAAATTTTACAAATAGAACAACAAATACTACTTATTTGATGTCTGTTTTGAATTCACTGGAGAAAACGTGTTTGTCTTTATCATGTCACCGTCATCAATTGAGCCCCCATTATGATATTTTTGTACTAGAAATCGTTAGTAAATTTATCGAAAATTCAAGACTAATCCTTTTAATGAGAAATCTCTGATAAATCTGTCAGAATAATGTTTTAATACTTTCATGCGAGATGAAATGAGACGCATTTCGAAATAAGGTATTGAGAATTTTGATTTCCAGAAAAATATATAAGATTAGAATTTTAAATTGTTATGGTTGTCTCGTCTTTCTCGAAAGGAAGGAAGGAAAGTTGCCAGATCCAGGTTGGACTTCTAGATGTACGCCTGTCGTTGGCCGTAGCCTTGAACACCATACATGTGTCAGTACGATGTAGCTCGGGGTCACCCGAATTTGGAGGAAGAACACCCTGAGGGTGGGCCAGGGGCCCCTCACCTTTCTTCCCCTTCCCCGAACCTCACGAGAGGACATGCGGCTCGACGGCTATTTAGAGTACCCCCATGCCGCAAAGGCACTATACCAGTGATGGCGAATCTATGACCCGTGGGTCAGCCACTGACCCACGCAAGCTTTTTAACTGACCCACGATTGCTGGGCAACCCCTTGTTTTTTTTACGTGGATTTATTTAGTTCTTCTATCTTGTATTTTTCAAGCACTACATTGACACAAAATCAATTTAACTTCTGTCTATAACCTTCAGTTTGATCATTACAGTTCCAAAGTTACGCAAATGACAACAAATGTAAATGAAAATATGTAGTACTTGAAATAAAGCAAAAGTGCTTACAAAATATCAAATAAATTGTATAATTTTGCTCACATTTTTTTTTTTTGATAAAAAAAAATCGACAAACCAAAGCAAATAACCATATTTGAAGCACTTTCTTCGGAAGAAATGCACTTTTGTAAGCTTATGTTCAGTTTTGTTTGTAGAAAGAGACTTCCATAGCACTGTTTCACCTTGTGATATGCCAATGGGGGCCATGCATACGTCTCTTATTCTCGATAATAACAATTTTTGGCTCGTAATTTAAGGCACTTGCACCAGTCAGTACAGTGTTGAACTTACATTTCGAAAGTATTTAAAAGTAGTAATGTGTATGTTTATATATATATATATATATATAGGTATGTTAATACAAAATTTCTTCTCGAATTATTGTATTCAGATTATAAATATTTTTAAATGTAGCCCTGTACTATGTCGGCTGTTAAAAAATTAAAAACAAGCCATACAAGTTCCTGGCCATATCAAGCTGAATAATTTGATAAATATGGAGGAATTGAAATGAATAAAAAAGTTATTCGTATAATTTGTAATGAAAAAGTGACTGCACGAACATATAATGTAAAAAGACATTTTGAAACGTAGCATTCTAATCTCGGTATGTCGACAGATGAAGAAAGAAAAACATATTTTTACAAAAGAAAAAAAAGAGAGAATTTTTCTCAAAGCAGTGTTTAAAAAAAAGTTTTTTGGTTCCAAAAAATAATATTACAGCTGCTAGTTTCCAAGTTGCCCGTTGCATTGCTCGCAATAGGAAACCTCTTTCAGAAGAAGAATTTGTAAAAAAAAAAGTGTTTTTAGAATGTAATCCTACATTGTTTGCTGATTTTAAAGAAAAATGCTTGATTATTAAGTGTATAAATGAGTTTCTTATAAGTCGCAATATAATTAAATTTCGAGTAATAGAATTGGAAAACAAATATTTTTTCGCGCAAATACATAACGCCTTAAATTAAGTAGAAATGTATTCAATTGCATAGATGAGATTAATAATATAAATGGTTATGCACAATTTGTAGTTTTTGGTCGGTATAAGTTTGGAAATATAATGAAAGAAGAGTTATGAGCTAATAACGTTGAAAGGATAGTGTACCAGTCTTGATATTTTTGCAGAATTTGATATTGCATTTAAAGAAATGGATACTGACTTTCAGAGAATAATTTCTGTAAAAACAGACGGTGCACCTAGTATGGTAGGGGAAAACATTGGATTTATTCAGCATCTTAAGCAAAATATCTTACATTTCCTGATTGAATTTCATTGTATAATACACCAGCAAGTTTTATTTGCGAAGCATGGTTTAAAAACATTTTCCATTGTACTGTCAGTTGTTATAAAAATAACCAACTTTATAAACTCAAGAGCTCTTTATAAAAGGCAATTTGTACAATTCTTAGAGAAATTGAATGCCAATATTCAGAAATTTTGACATGCAAGAACGTCCTATGGCTTAGTTTCGGTCAAGTCCTTCATTGCTTTGTAACGTTATTAGAAGAAATTAAGATCTTTTTAATTGAAAAAGACAACAGTTCGATGAATTATTCAATATATATTAATCTACTGATCAAATGTTTCTATGAGACATAAATCAGAATTTTAATGAACTGAATAAAAAACATGGATTAATTGTTTTAACAATGTTTCAAAACATTAAAATATTTATGACGAAACTTGACATCTTTACTAAGGATTTGGAAATGAAAATCATGAAATATTTTCCTCAATTACAAAAACATTTTCAAACAACAATAATTTTTGAAAACTCTGTTGACATTTAAGAAAATGCAATTAAAAAATATGTAATGAATATTCTGGAAATACAACAAGATTTTAAAGAGAGATTCAATCAATTTAACAATTTGGAAAATGCATTTCACTTTATTTTATACCCATACAAAATAGAATTCAAAACAATGGAGTTAACCGAATTTATGTGGCTAGGTATCGATAATTTAGAAATGGAATTAGTTGAAGCAGAGTAGTGTGGAAAACAAAGTTTGAAGATTTAATTTCTGAATTAGAAGGAAAAACTGCGTGAAAATCTTGCAGATAATATTGATTCCACAGTAAAAATTTAAAATATTTTATTACACGTATGGGATAAAATAATTTTATATCAATGAAAAAACTAGTTACCCTTAGTCAGCATACTTCTATGACTGTGAGGGACATTGCTACAACAGGTGGAAAATCCAGTGTTTCTAGGATTATTAATCAGCAAAAGAATTTTGGGACAGTGTCTCCCAAATGAAAGAATAAATTTGGACGCGAACACAAGACCACGCCTCGAACAGACAAGTTTCTTGCACGAAATAGTACAATGCATCCTTACAAAACATGTAGAGATCTCCAGAGAAAATTATTAGCTACTGGTGTGAGCGTGGATTCATAGACATTTCGACGAAGCCTTATTGAAGCTGGGAGATTTACAAGAAAACCAATCGATAAACAGTTTTTAACACCTGCAATGAAGAAAAAACGTTTGGATTGGGCGAGGAAATATCAATCCCGGCCTGCACAAGATTGGAAGAAGGTTGTATTCAGCGACGAACGCATTTTTTTTTTTTTTGTTCAAGGGTTTCGACCAAGATTTGTCACGTGAAGTGGTGGAGAACATCTTATTCAAACAGTTAAGCATCCTCAGAAACAGATGTTTTTGAGGTTATTTTATTTCTGGAGGACCTGGTAGCTTATTAGCAGCTGAAGGAATGATGAACTCTAAACAATACCTATAATAGAAAGTAAAATTGTGCATATGATGCAAACGTTCGCTGGTGGTGTTGGTATCTTTCAACAAGATCTTGCTCCATGCCATACTTCTAAGCTAAAACAACGAATTTGTTTTAAAAACAGAAAATAACGGTTCTGCAATGGCCTAGTAATTCTCATGTAAATCCCATTAAAAATTTGTGGACCATTGTAAAGAGACATGAGAGAGTAAAATGGAATTCCCAACAAAGAAAACAACGATTGAGAATGTTATAAAAGTTTGGCTTCGTGATGACGAGATGAAAATTTATGTTCTAATTTAGTGGAATCCATGCCAAACTGTGTACAGGATCTCATTAAAGCTAGAGAAGGACATATTTTGCATTAGATTGCTATACCATGCATGTAAGTCGAACTATACTAATTAAACAACATTTGTAAAAATTCTTGTGTTTGTCCCAATTAATTCGCACAGTACTGTACTGAAAAAAAACTAGCGCAAACCGTGTCGACAAAATTTAATTTTTTTAAAGAATACTTTTTAAAAATATTTTCCTCAAAAATAATTGTAATATTGATGCAAAAACCAACAAATGTATTAATAAATTGATAAATATCTATGGTGATGATTGAGATACATATTATGTATGGATAGTACAATACCTATAAAGTATTATAATATCGAATCGAATAATGTCGCCAATTGGCACGATCTGCCACCAATAAAGGAATACCATTCCTACGCTTATTCAAACGCACTAATTTTGCTAGCGCATGCTCGAAATTTACTCTTCTTTTATAGTTTGTACTTTTCTCGCACATGTTCAAGCACAATAACCTGGATCGAAGATAATATTATTTTAATTGGTTAATTCTTTTATTTTATTCTTCTCTTATTCTGTTGCGAAAAATTATTAAAATTGGGAACTTATTTTCTTCGAAAGTGAACGCAGTGAAGTGTTACCAAAAATATGGTCTAATACGTATGGATCCGAAAGACTATGGAGCTTAGCGGAATAAGAAACGTAACGGAACTGCAAAACAACATATAGATTCGCACTTATTCGTATTCATAGGGTGGCGTCTACGTAAGTAAAACTCTTTTGCTACGATTTCGAACGCAACTACCGTGTTCTGGTTATCTAAATATTGTAGTTATTAGATCTTTCGTTTATTTCAAGTGCACACGTTTTTTTTAAATGCAATATTTAATTCTTCTAAATCTACGCTATTTTTTTTTTGTATTTTGCTATAGCCTTAGGCGTGATTAAAATCGCGCCAAACAGGCTATAGATGGAATGTAGATTTTATTCAAGATGGCCGCCTCGCACCTCGCGAATATGAAGAATAAAAAGTATTACTGAACGTGATGAAACAACTGAGAACTATAGAATTACAACAATTTAAAATGATTTAAAAAGTGGAATAACAAGAAATTCCCTTTATTTTCCAAGTAAAACGACGCAGAAAAGTGAAGAAGAAAATTGAATATGAAGAATTTTTCAAAATTATTGTAGAAAAAGAAATTAAAATAAGCCAAAGCAGTAAAAAATTAAAAATAAATAAATAAATCATTTGAGGCTGAAAGAAGCGACTTCATTATGGAAAGTGAAAAAAATTAGGAAATCATTTATTAAAAATAAAACAGCAGAAATTAGCTATTAAACTACCATTAAAAAAAGAAATCTGCATGACAGAGTTGGAATTCACCATGCAATTTATTACTTTTTTGAGAAAAAGTTGTTGAGTCTTGACCAGATTTATTACATTCCCCACAGGGCGAAATCAGTAAAATCTTAACTAAGGTACGAAAAAACAAATTCAATCCCTTAAAAAAATGAAATTGACCAAAAGAGCGAAGACTAGATTTCAGTATATTACTATCTCGAGTATGTGCATGGAACCTTAAATGCTTGAAGAATTGAAATGACTTCTGATTGTACGGATTAAATATTTTGCTCCTGTTTAATTAGATAAAGTTAACGGCTTATACAGCCTTCAATAGCTCAATTACTTTTATTTAAAAATATGTTGATGAAATAATAAAATATACCACTACTAAGATACATGAAAAGTTTTTTTTCATTTAAAACTGTCTAAAAATAACTAAAAACAAGTTCAAACACACAAGTACTTTACGATAGCAAATCGATTATATCATTAAAGCCTTTCTGAGTAAAAACGGTAGAATCTGACGTTTTCATTATATTAATATAGCTTTACCTTGTCTTAGGAAACCGTCGTCACTTTGGAAGCTCACGATTTTATTGTGTCCATTTACTTTTACCGCGTCTTTGGAGACCATTCTCATTTAGGATGCTGACTCATAGCTTTATCGTGTATTATGAGGCCGTCCTCATTAAGGATGCTGACTCTTAGCTTTACCCTGTCTATGGAGACCGTCCTCATTTAGGATACTGACTCTTAGCTTTGCTCTGTCTTTGGAGACCGTCCGCATTTAGGATGCTGACTCATAGCATTATCCTGTCTTTGGAGAGCACTTTCATTTAAGAGGCTGACTCGTAGCATTACCCTGTCTTGGAAACTGTCCTCGCTTGTGATGCTCACGTTTATATTGCAGCCGTATACCTTTACCCTGTCTTTGGACACCATCATTCATTACAGATACTGACGCACAACTTTACCCTGTATCAGAAAACTGTCCTTGCTCTGGATACTGGCACATAGCTTTATTTTGTCTACAGACATCGTCTTCATTTAGAAAGCTGACGTATTTATTGTGTCTACAAATCATTACTCTGCTTTCGACTACAGTTTTCGCTTAAGAGAGAGAGAACTTGACGTTTTTATTGCATTAGAATCGCCTTACTTTGTCTTCGGATATCGTTTGCGAATGAATTACTGAATAATTTTTTGTTCATTTTATCAATAAAAATATGCTCATATTTTCTTTCAGTTAATAAATTGTTGGGATTCAGCGCAGTAACCAGGTTTGATAAAAATATCTTAGCTTTAATGTCTTATAATTATCCATTTTTTAATTGGTAATTTTAAATAACTTTCAAATAATAATTTACCCCAATCATTAATTCCTTATTTATAACAAATGTATATTTCACCAAAATATTATCGTTAGGAAATATCTGCAATAAAATTGCAACAATAATTTCCCCCTTCAATTATAAAAGCATCTTAAGTATTTCTAAAAACAGATATGTTATTTATCCCAGTAAAAATTTCTTCACTTTTGACTCTTTCAAATAATTTGATAGAATATGGAAAATGACTGCATACAACTTTAACAGAGCTAGACTGTGCCATTTTATCAAAAAAAGGCAGGCATATATATATATAAATATCTCTGCCAGAAAATATGTAGGGAAGATGGCACTTGGAGCCCGAATAATATATATAGCATAAATAATCAAAAAAATAATAAATAAAACTAAATAATAAAAAAAACAAAAAAAAAAAAAAAAAATAGTAGAGGGAAAACTATTATATCTGAGCGTCACTTTTGACAGTGAACAGATTAACATGTTTTGAATTAACTTCTTGCAGCAGAAATTTTTTACACAATAGTCATATACTATATATATATATATATGCACTAATGAATAATACTTCACAATATATATAGAATGTAATATTCGTTACTCCTTGTTCATTCAAACACCATTGCCATTTGCACCAAACACTTAAGAACTTTTAGCCCTACTAAATAATTTTAAATCGTCAAACCTCGCTTATTTTTACGGGTTAAGCCAATTGAATTTTAAAGATGCTTAGTTTTAAAAATACTTAGTTAAAAATTTTTAAACTTAATTCTTATGTAAATGGGCATTAGTGACCCACGAGCTAGTATTAAAAAAATATGAACAAAATTTTACCCACGTCTCAAAAAGGTTCGCCATCCCTGTACTATACATTTACAAACATCCATGTCTCCTCCGGGATTCGAACCCAGGCCCTACGACACAGCAGTCAGCGTCGCTAACTACTATACCGGATGAGCGACAGATTTTTAAGTAAATCAGTTTTTACACACAAATACACTGTATTTTAATGTAGACAAATATAAGAATATTCTTGATTTCAGTATTTAATTTAATATACTTAATTTATATATAATTGTTTTAGTAAAAATAGTTTCTTACTTATTGTTATGATACATTTCAGCCTGCATTAACACATCACTCAATAAGTCCCGGACCTGGCATATAAATGGGGATACCTTCTAATTTTCCAAAGTATAACCTAGTAGTACTAACTTTCAAGCGGCATGTGTTAAAATTTAATGATAATATCTTGTTTAGTTAAAAAGTTACAGCGGTTTTATGCAGTAACTTTTGTTTGCTTAGAAACCATGGGTGAAAAAGAATTTCATGTGTTGGTTAATCATTGCTTTTTGATTCGATGAAACACTGTTAAAGCAAAACAATGATTGTATAAATGTTATCCAGACTCTGTTCTATCGCCGACAATGGTTAAGAGGTGGTACGCTGACTTTAAACTTGGTCGCACAGACACAAACGACTCTGAACTCTCAGGTCACTCAAATTCTGCAGTTGTCCCAGAAAGCATCAAAAAAGTCCAAAAAATCGATGTAGCCGATCGGAAATTGAAGTTGTGTGTGATAGCACAGTATTTGAAGATATCAAAAGGCAGTGTATTCACTATTTTGCATGATCATTCGTCAATGCGAAAGCTGTGTTCAAAGTGGATGTCACGTTTGCTCACTGTCTATAAAAAAAAAAAAACGCACGGACGATTCACAGTACTATTTGGAGCTTTTTAAGCAAAATGAACATATTTTTTTACAAAAATATGTCATAATGGATGAACATGGATCCATTACTATACGCAGGAATCAAAAAGATTGTCAAATGAGTGGACAGCAGCTGGTGAAAGCTGGCCAAAGCAACCAAAAACTGAAACGTCATCTCGGAAGGTTATGGGCTCCGTACTTTGGGATGCGCTTAGAATTTTGTTAATTGTCTACCTTTAGAAAGCAGAAACCATTCGTAGTGAATATTAAATGGCGTTATTGGATCAACTGAATGATAAAAATAAAGGAAAAACGTCCTCAAATACAAAAGAAAACAGTGCTGCTTCACAAGACAATGCTCCTTGCCACAAGTTCAAGAAAAGGATGGTCAAAATGAACGAATTGCGCTGCGAATTACTTCCCTAACCACCTTACAGTCCAGATCTGGCCCCCAGTGATCACTGGCTCTTTGCAGACCTCAAAAGAATGCTCCAAAGAAAGAGGTTTGGCTCAAATGTGTGAAGAAGTGGTTGCCGAAAATGAAGCCTATTTTGAGAGCAAATTAAATCGTTCTACGAAAAAGGTACCAAAAAATTAAAAGATCGCTGGACTGAATGTATCAATCTTTAAGGGGAGTATCTTGATAAATAAAGTTCAATTTTTTGCCTAAAAATTGTTGTTTAAATAGTTAGGCCCGGGACTTATTGAGTGATGTGTTAGCAAAGTTTTGAATTTGTTTTTGAAGATTGAATCTGGCAATAACTTGCTTATTGTGCACTGATTCATCTTGATCTAAGCATTTTTTGATGAATCTTTACATTTTTCTTGTAAAGGATTTATAACTTCTATCCATTATTTTCAATAGGATTCCGCTTAGTATTATTAGCAGAAAAGGGAAAAGTCGGCTTGCCATAAAACAGGTGGAATCTCACTTTTACATAAAATTAAAAGTTGTCTTCCGTCAGCATTGTTTATAATACTGCAGAGCATCCATCTTTTAAGTTTCCAATACCTGTATGATTCTTTCAACTTGAATATTCAACACATTTTAGTCCTTTTAGTAGAGATTATTGAAAAAACTACATGTATATAATAATTCGCATTAATTTTCTCTTGAGATATTTTAATCCATAATGGTCTTGAACACCCAGGATTTCGAGTGATAATTAATGTCTAGTTTACCCGTCTAATGGTATATATAACCATAACCTGATTTCCTCTCCTCCCTAAAACTAAAAATTCAACGTTCTTAAATTAAAAATGATGCAATCTTGCATCACCCGAATCTCTGAATAATAGCTTCAGGGAATAATAGCTTCTGAATAATAGCTTTTAATAGCTTCAGGTTACCAATCATAATAAAATGCCTAAGATTTCCGGAGTGAAGTAGAACGCGTTTGTCCTTTTTATTTCTTGTGCACGTGTTTGCTGTTTGTGACGTCCCTTTGTGTCTGTGTCGTCAATAAATGTAATACTACAATAGCAACATGTCTCATCATTAATTTACTCAACGACTGCAAGCATGAAACAAATTTATTCAATCCCAAAATATCTTTATTCGAATGTAAATTGTTGTACGTATATAAGAACATATTTTTAATTAATGAACTATCAATAACTGAAAAATTGAGCCTCGTTTATTCTTTTGTGAAGTAAAAGGGATGTTCGAAAAATGGCTCATTTTTTCGCAGCTATTCTATATTGTTTGAATTGAATTGAAATTTACTGAACTTTTCCTATAATTTTTATGTCTGCAATCTTTCTTCTTACTTATCTGTGACTAAAGAGTTAACTCATTACGCTAAAAAATATGATAGTAAAAATTTTTATGACGGAAAAGAAAATGCTTTGATTCGTAGTTGATTACAAAAAAAATAATTAGGCCTTAAGAAAACTTCATGTATCATAATTTACATCTCTTACTTTGTAGTAATTATAATGTTTGTTTTTTTAAGTTATATTTTTTTTCATTGAAGTAAAACTTTGAAGCTTTGGTTTCACTTTCCGTACTGAATTTGAAATTAAATTTAAAATCGTGTATAAAACACATTAAACGTAAAATATTCTTTCACTGATTTAATTTAATTTATCATTTGAAAAATTTCTAACTAGCCTCAATTTTACCCGAAACATAATAAATTATTCAATCAAATGAATTCAAAAACGGTGAAACATTTCAAGAAAGATCGCCGAAGAAAACATTTAACTGTTTTAAACTTCAGACATCAAATTTTAATAAAGAGGAGATTTATTTAAAAAGGTTTCTACATTAAAAATTGAGAGGTCGTGGTCTAGAGCTCTTAAATTATCATGTTTAAGTCGGTCCACATGTTTGAGTCCTGATTAAGATAGTAAAGTCACGTAAAAGGAACTGGGTCTCAAAATCCTCATACAGTGTTGTAATATGTCCTGCAAGTTCATATGTTGGAGATAAGAACATATCCATATTCAGAAAAAATTAAATCGATTAAAAAAAATAGTGCATGAAAAAATGTAATGACTCACTATAACTAATGGTACCAAAAGTAGATTCTTAGCAAAACATTTCTCCGTCAGATAAAATATGCTTATCGCTTAAGAATTGGAGCCAAATACAGCAAAGGTAGTCTTAACTACTTTATACCACTTAATGCCGCCCATTCTGTATAGTGGTTAGTGAAGCAAACTGCAGTGCCATAGGGCCTGGGTTCAAATTCCGGAGAAGGCATGTATGTTTGTAAATGTGTTGTGCCCCTTTGCGGCCTGGAGATACTGTAAATACCTGTCCTCTCGTGCGGTTTGGGGAAATGTAAAGGAGGTGGGAGCCTCTGACTACCTTCAAGGTGTTCTCCCTCAAAATTGGGGTAGAACCGAGCGAAATCATACTGTCACCTGCATGGAGCTCCAAGCTGAGGATAACGATAGGCGTACAACTAGTCCCTTGTTACGATGAATTTCGTGGTTCTTGATCTGATGTTACTGTCGATCAGGTGACATAAGTAACAACAACAAACAATGTTCATCTTCTTGATAAATTCTGAAGCTTTAAGGTTCAGGATGCCAGACTGAAATTTACAAAACTCTCAAAAAAAAATATCCCCCCCTTATGTGTAGCAAATCTACTATGAATTGCTTAAGTTTATCCTGCGGTAATCAACTATTGGGCAGAGAAGATGAATTCTATCGAATACTTTAAGTTATTCTAAAGAAGCACTCATTAGAAAATGCGCCTTAATTTTTGTCATATATTTGTTACAGAGGTTTGTTTCACACTAAAAAAAGTTTCTGAAATAAAGTGTGAAAATTAAGCTCTAGAAATACAAGGGGTGATCAAATGAAAAGGTACGAAACGACACGGTGGGTACAAATATAGACTTTATTCAAAATATACACCATAGGCCTGAGCACAACGATCCCACTGATGAACAAGCCGCAGGATTCCTTGTTCCCAGAATTCCTGTGGCTGTGACGAGACCCAGTCCTTCACAGTGTCCTTGAGTACGTCGTCCGAGTTGAAGCGCTTTCCTTTCAGGTGTTTCTTCAGTGGACCAAACACATGGAAATCGCAGGGTGACATGTCCGGACTGTAGGACGGATGGTCCAACGTCTCCCATTGGAACTTGTCCAGTTCCATTTATGTGACTCTGGAGACGTGTGGACGCGCGTTATCATGGAGCAGAACCACACCCTCCGTGAGCAGCCCCGGTCTTTTGTTCTTGATGGACCTGCGTAGGCGTCGGAGTGTCTCACAGTACACATCGGAGTGAATGCTTTTTCTGTGCTCGAGTCATTCTGTGCTCGCATCATTTGGACGCCACTTTTTATAAGAGCCTTTGCTCTCTCCTGCGCATGCGGACACCCACGCATGATCTGGTCCCAGTCAGAGTCTCCAATGGCATCCCGAGATGTCTCGCTACATTCTCCCTTGGCGGAATATGCAAATATTTAACTGCTTCATTTTTATGTCGTTTCGTACCTTTTCAATTGATCACCCCTTGTATATTACAGATATAATAACAGATAAGGGAAAAAATCTACTCCTGTATAAAGTAGTAGTTTATTAAATGTTTAATTAATCCAAAAAAGGCGGGAAAATCAACAGTTTTACGCTCATGCTCCGGCTGATCAAGTATTTCTGGAATCACAAAATAAATTTTGATCATCTATATTACAATAAAATCTGTTTTTGTACGTTAAATAGGACCGCATAAAAATAAATACATTTATAGAGAACATTACAGAGGCGCCAAAGCCATTGAAATTCACATACCGCATAAAAAGGATCACACAGAAAAAATGACACAAAAATAAAATTGCACAAAACAAATCGCATAAAAAAGGTCCGCACAAAAACTGGTTCTACTGTACCAAGATGTTAAAGGAAAAAATGAATTCTTAATCTTTCAATAAAAATATTTTGTTATTATAATGATATATCAAGATACACATAGTAAAACATAGTTATTTAGTATCATAATCATGAATTTAAGTAAAAAAAAAGTATGACAATATTCTACTGCAAATTCAAATCGATGTAATATATCATTATAGTAATTTGAATAATATTTGGGAAAATATACATCGTTATATCAATATAGTATTTTATATTAGAAGCAATCATATATCTAATATATATTTTTGCAACATCTTTTACTCAAGACAAGATATATTATAAGCATTTATAAATCTCTTGCTGGAAGTATTTCATAAATTGCTCGTCTTACTGTATGTATTTATAAATTTATTTAATCTCTTTTTTTTTACGTAGCATTATACAGTAAATGAAATTACACAAATTAATAAATTAAATTCACAGGAGTCTCTCAAAATGAATAAATCTTTGTTCTTATATTAACTTGATAATTAATGGAATTTCCAGCAGCTTCATAAAATTTTCCTAAGAACTTTTTAAATAAAAATTACTAAATGGTCTGAATTAGTACCTTAACACAGCAGAAATGTCAAGGTGTTTGCCTTTCAACTCCCCCCGAGCAGCCAACAGTGTTAGAATTTTGTTACAAGTTCTGATGACACTGAAGACCAGCTATGTACAGAGGGCATAAAAAAAATCGAGGTATATTAAATATGTCAAAATTCAAAGTCGAGACTCTTTGGCATAATGTGGAAGTTTGAAGAATGAGTTTGTACCTCAGGGGTGTGGCTCAAAATAAAAAAAAGTTCGTCATTAATAGTTATAGTGTGGCTTCGAAGAGCAGCGTTAATAAAAAATCAATGAACTGAAATTAGACACGTGGACTTCAAACCAGAGCGATATTTTACTAAATTTAGTGTTACGAATTCTGAGCAATGAATGCTTAAAATAGTGAAAATAATTTACTTCTAGATGTGTAATACGTTAATATTACTTTCTGTTGCATTCATTTTATATTATAATTGTAATACTCCCAACGCAATGTCGATTCAATGGAAACTTGGCGAAGTGTTGGCATCCTTTCTGGTGATCATGTTAGCCATCATATGGATAATTCTGGAAATTACTTGAGAAATATACAAAAATCACGATTTATGACGAAAGCGGATCTTTGAAGAAAAATGCGTGAAGTTTATAAATAGGAGAGGTTCGCTGAAGCTGAGTCAGTATTGTTTTGAAAGTTGAAGAGTCGACTAGCGATTAGTTGCTATCGGGCGAGTGCTTGTGAATAATTTTAAACATTACGTATTTGTATTTTCAGGCACTGGTAGTTGTGTCTGAGCGCTGTAGAAAATGTGATGACCTTTGGGGATCTATTAGGCGAATTTTAGGGCTGCATCCTGTATTTCAAGGATAGTTTTTCTGCAATAAAATTTCATTACTCCTGAAGGACTGTCTTTGAGACTAAAAATCCTCGAGCCCCGGTCTACGTAACAATATTTATTATAAACCAGCTGCAAGGCCCGGTGTTGCATGGGCTTTTACCGAGTGTATAGCTTAATCCCCATTTTAATTTCCTGCTTCCTTCATGATGCCATCGCTTTTGTGTGGGTGTGTACGCGTAGGATGCGAGTGCATGGTCCGGCGTTGAACGAGCTTTCTCGCTTAACATTTTCCCTTCCTTTGACAAAATCAGCACTTCCAATATTCTTTTCCGAAATTACTTTGATTTATTTGTTTCTCTCCCCTGCGCTTAGCCAGGCGTTGCACTGGCTTTTACCTAGTCTTATAATCCCCATGGGAATTTCCTGTTTACCTCAGGACGATACCACTTCTGTGTCTCTATGTGTGTACGCACGCAATATGAGTGATTTCTATAAATATGTTATTAAAATTCTTCCCCTTTTTTGAAATTTGTTCTCTTCTTTTAATTGTGAGACAGGTTTCTTTCCCTTCTATTTAACCCGGCGTTGCACGGACATATTCGAATGCTTAACATTTTGCCATGGAAATTCCCCTTCCCTTAATCGGTCAGAACTTTCTGATGTGAGCGTGGGATTTCTATATTAACATCATTACAAATTCCCTTTTTTGAAATTTCTTCCACATCTTACCGATGTCAGACAGGTTGCTTTTCTCTCCCTATAACCCGGCTTGTATATGGATACACACGTAAACAACTCTCTTATAATTGCATGTTTCATAGTATTCGCACTCATGGCACTCAATCCCAAAAAGAGTAATGGACATCTCTGTTTTTATCAATAATGACAGGGAAAACATTAAGTAATTCCCTCATGGGGAATAAAATTGCAACAGAAATCAAAGCGAACGTCATTTTTAGTAATGCAAAGGGGGAAAAAAACTTTCCTTTCAATTTGTGATATTTTATTCACTTGGTTAATCAGTGCACAGTTGCTGAGTCTCTTAACAGTTTTAATACATTTGGTATTTTTTAAAGAACAGCACGTCAGAAAGCTACAAATCACTTTTAATTACTGTTCGAGATGATACACCTGCCCTCACAAATCAAAAGCCTTTTTTGAAGGAACGCCCATGTGATGGATTTCAGAAACAGGGGTTTTGTAGGTACTCTCTTTGATACACAGAATTTTTTAAATCGTTATATAAAAAGTATATTTCAATAACTGTATTATTATTGGTAAGTTGTAGACAACGGTCGTCGCAATAATAATACACGGAGCAGCTCTCCCACCGCACTTTAAGCTCTTTTAATGAATGCTTTGTGTGTGTTGTTTAGAAAATATATTTGAAAAAATGCAAGTGCAATTAATTTTTTAAAAACAAAACAAAAAATTACTATTATTATCTGAAATACTAAATAATTAACGATTATCTGAATACATAAAAATGTTATGATTACTATCTTTTTTTTGACCTTTCAATGTCTTTTTGAAAGTCAACAAAGATAAGAAAAATCAAATAATGAAGATTTCATTCCTTACTTAAAAAATAAAAATAATACTTTAAAAATTTTTTTAAGGAAATAAATAAACTTTTTAAAATAAATAATTTTAAAACTATGGAATACAGGATTGAAAATTAGAAAAAATAAGTGTATAACAACATGCAGAGTGGCATGAGTATGAATTTTATGCGTTGAAAATACTCTATAATTAAAAAAGAGCTTTGAACTTTCGCTTTTGAGTTATGATAAAGCTGTACTGATGATGAGTTTTACAGTTTTAACTACATTGAAGTGATGAAAGCAATATCTTAATTTTAAAAGGGAGACGAATTTCAAAAATTCTGTACGCCAATCTTTTTTTGTAGAATTATATCTGTGATCAAGACTTAATTCGAAAGACACATGCTATTATGGTCACAACAATAAAAATTCCACAGGATCAAAGAAAAAAATAGAGAACACAAAAGGAAATTAAATGCATTCCCTAAAAGAATTGAATATCTAAATACAGTGAAAATCACTTAACACGAAATTGAAAGGAGTGAAATATTTTTTCATGTTAAAGGATATTGCAAAAAAAACAAAAAAAAAACATTATTAGTATTTATTTTATTTACATAGATATGTACATATGCATATATTTAATAAAAATCAATGAAACAAAAATATTTACAAGAACTAAAAGAAATTTAATACGAAATTTTCAATTTTTTTAAAAAGCGCTACATTTATTGAATTTTTCGAAAGTTATCTGCTAAATTTCTTTGCATTGTTTTTTTAGCTTCAAATTGTCTACAAATTGTTCGATGTCGTCCATTTTGTAATTCATTTCACCATTGGAAGGCGCGTCTAAACAACTGCGCATACATTTCATAATGTTCCTTATTTCGGTTGATGAGGGAACAGGAGCTGCGTTATTCAGTTCATTTTCATCCTCAAAATCTGAATCAATGATACTGTTTGATTTTTAAACAAACTATAAAATGTATTTTTCAGCCATAATTGGGACTTTACATTTACTATCATCATCTACTGCAATGAATTTTTCCAATAATACAAGAGGACAGTCCAATCCGGCTGGTTCTTTCCGCATTTATCTTTTTTTCATTCTCAGAAAAGAAATCTTTTCATGCTAAGCGATTTTCATTTCGTGTTAAGAGAAAAAATGTATGAAAAATCATAGTGGTTTATTGGGACCGTTGTATTATTAGTGATAATCAATATTTCGTCTTGAGCGTTTTCGCGTTTAACGTATTTCACTATATATCAAAAATGTTGTCTATTTTATTATTATACTGCTGTTTGTAAAAAATGCAACACCGTGAAGGAATCATCACAATTAAATGAAATTTAATGCATGTACAAATGACTTATATTAGAACAAATAAATAACGAAATTTTCAAAGCAAAAGGAAAAAAAAAATATTAAGGTTCCTAAATCAGTATTTGGTGTAGCCACCACACGCTGCAATAAGTGCTGTTATACGACGTGGCAGGGAGTCAAACAGATTTTGAATGTCTGCTTGTGGAAGAGAATTCCATATTACTTGTATGCGCAGAAAAAGTTCGTCTTTTGAAGCTGCAAGACGCGGAACACGAGCTAGACGGTGACCAACCTAATCCCACACGTGCTCAGTAGGCGACATATCCGGGGAATAAGCAGCCCAAGGAAGAAGTTGCATGTGTTGGGCTAAACAGAAGTCTCAAACAGTCTTTTCAACATGTAGGCGTGCATTATCCTGCTGAAAGATAGCTCTAGGAATGCCTTGAAGGAAGGGAACGACTTTCGGCTTGTGGTGGCTGGGTCCTATTTTTGACCCCGCTCACTCTGCCCGGCGCGTCTCTAAGTGTGGGAGGAAACATATCATCACCCACAAATGCCATGATAACCAATATATTTATTCAGGACTGACAAACACTTAAACAATCACAAGTCTAATTATAAGAAGAAACCTAGGAGTGATTCCCTAATACGTCGATTAATCGTAAAACTAATTCTAAGTAATCTCGGCTACCAGAAATAGACAAGGAGACGATCACTAGCTAACCTCAGGTCGGTACTGAATCTATTATCTTCGATTGTCAATCTAACCATTTACTCTTATAATTTATATCTATCAAACCCGCGCTAAGTTCGTGAAGTAATTCCCCGGCATTACTTACGGGACAGCTTGGCAACTCCTTCTTCCTACATTTACAAAATCTATATATATAGACTTTATATAGTCGAACTAATTAACATATAACTATCTCGTGTTTTTCCTGAAAAGGCTGTGAAATAGTATAAATGCTAGCCCCAAAGTTTCCCAAGAGGATTAGTACGGAAATCTCGCGAATAGCCCCGTCACAGGCTGTAGTACTTTACGGACGTACCAGTTGCTATTGAGATTACCTTCAATTCGTAACAAATTGGATCGTCCATGATATGAAATCGCACCCCAAAACCACAACTCCAGGTGTTAGACCCTATGTCTTTCGATAACGCCCTCTGAAAGGCAGCGTTCAACGGCATAGCATCTAACACGAATGCGGCCATCATGGTCCCACAAAGTGAAGCGTGATTCATCTGAAAAGACAACTTGGTGTCAATCAGCTTGCCAAGCTCTGTGCTCATGAGCCCATTGTAGACGCAGCCGTCGATGGTTTGCCGTGAGAGGGATCCTGTATACGGCACCCTTGCACGCAATCCACGGTGCAGAAGACGTCGACAAATTGACGAAGCTTACATTTGTATACCTGTAGCAGTAGACCAACGTGCTGCCAGCTGCCTGGAGGAAGCTGTACGGTCATTCACCGCCATGCAGAGCAGGTGTTGATAGTCGCGTGCTGACGTCACCTTCCGTCGTCCACTACCAGTTTTTCGATTTGTTCGGTGCTCGTCGATTCACTGCTTTCAAACTCACATCACTGTGGAACTGTTCCACTGCACACGAGCTCCTATTGCGCGATAGGAAAATCCTCCTTCTCGAAGGCCCATAATCTAACCCCGTTGACACTCCGTAAGTTATTGGAATTTCTCCTTATTTCGTCATGGTGGCATACTTAGGTCTTACTAAACTCTCGCCACTAACAAATAATCATTAACTATTTTCAATGTGCCCTCTATTTATACGCTTTCAGCATCAGTTAGAAGGGCGCATCACACGCCACGCATGCGCGGTGGCTCTGACACTTTACTATTTTACGTAACATCCCATAATTGATATTTGCTGCAAAGTTCTTTCAATTCTGATGATTCCTTCATAGTGTTGCATTTCTCACAAACAGCAGTGTATTATTAAAATGTTATACAACTTTTTATTAATGAATTAAGGATTCATTTAAATTAATAAATTGTGGTATTGCTTATGGTGTGAGATCGTACGTCGAAATGGATTCTTTAAGCACATTAAAAAATTTTATGTTGTCGTATATAACAAATTACCGGTGAAAGTTTTGTATAAAATGTGAATAAAAATGTTTTAATTGAAATGAGTTTATCAACTGTGTTCATTTGTGATTTGATTTGCGTTGTACTCTGAAACAACACGAGGGCTCTTTTTAACTGAACTCGTACTTTTGAAACATGGTCAAATGAGGAAGGACAACACTTGAGCTAATGGCCTCTTCTCTAAGCTTCCAGACCACTCTAGAGGGAGGACTTCCCCTCGAAAAATGCCGAACGTGCATCAGCTCTTTTACACGGTGGGTCTTCAGTGGCACTGGGATTCGAACCCTCGACTCGACAACACTAGCCTACACTGGGTGATAGCGCCTACCTTACTTACTGAGTTTTATTTGTTATCATTCACAAAATTACCAAAAATTTTGTTATGCGATTCATGTAAATTCCTATATATATGAATTTTATTTCATTCATTAAAGTACGTTTATATTTAATCAACAAGCTTATTTATAAGATCCTTTAGGTAAAAAAGGGGAAATGAATATTTATAAATACAGTGAAAATCATTTAACACGAAACTGAGGGGGCTGAAATATGTTTTCATGTTAAAAGAGTTTTGCATTAAAGGATATTACAAAAAAAACATATATCAAAAAAATTAAGTTTATTACAATATGTTTTATTTATGTAAATATGTATATAGGCATGTGTTTAATAAATAGCATTAAAAAATCACAAATTTTTAATGAAATTTAAAACAAAATTTAGCAATAACAAAATCTTGACAGATTTCCGTTTTTTGTCCTCTGTTATTGATCAACAGTCTTATACCTAGAGTGGTCAACGGAGTTCCTGTTTCCTTGTGGAAACTTAACCCCCTGTCTTTGAAGATTGGGTGTTGCTTTGCTTTAACTTTACCTTAACCCAGTACTGCGTTAAAATATTTAGTTTTAAAAAGATAATAAAGTTAAAATGGAAATGAGAATTTAAGAAACTTATTAAGAGTAGTCGGTACCACCTATCCCGACAATGTTAAATTGAGCATTTTTATGTACTAGAAACTCAGAAACTATTAAATGTACAAACTTAAAATTTTGTCTGTATATTAATTAGACTTTTTTATTTAAACTGAAGTAAGCTATTTCAAATATATTGTTTAGTTTTTTCAAAAACTTTCATCGTAAAGTGTCACTATGAATTTTTTGAAAAATGTCATTTTTTTTCACGATAACTGACTTTTACAAAAATATTATAGGTACATTAATAAAAGCTCACTTCAGTATATATATTAACATATCAGTAATATTTAGTGAAGATTGTGCAAGTGCTTCCGTTGAATAGGTTCTGAGAAAATGGTACACGCATTTTTAAAAACACCGTTTTGAGATAACTGCATTTTTATTATAAAATGTCACTTCATCAAAAACATTATGCATTTCAATCTGTATTTGCACTATTTGTTTAAATATTAGCTTATTCTCAATAACTTTTAAGACTTTTTATTTATTTCTTTTACTTAGATTTCTCAGAAAATGCATATATAGCATTTTTCACTTTTAAATCTATCGAGATATTTTATAGCATTTGCATCATTTTTCTCAAATTATGCATCAATTTTTGAAGAATTTTCTGTTCTGATACATTATTGTGATTATAAATCATCATAAATACCATGTGAAAATGTGTCAATACATGAAAATATGACTTTGGTAATACATCAGTATACGACATTTCGAAAAGTTTCATTAGAGTTTTATAAATTCACATGTAAACACAATTTCTTAAAGTATCAGAATTAAAAGGATTCTTAAAATATTACATAAATGGTATCCAAAACAACAACAAGAAAACTGATTTTATGTTTTTAAACATGAAATTTGTGTATTTTTGGGTATGTAACAAGTTTTGTGCAACGAAAAAGGGCATTGCATTTTCGGATATATTTATGTACCTTTTACTAAGAAACCATTGAACACAAAGCTTAAAAATTTGTGTGTGTATTAAATAAACATTTATCTTTATACAGAAGTGAAATTTTTTTAGAAAATTGATATATATAAGCCTGTTTAAAAATGTAATTTTTGCACAGTAGAATAATGAATTTTATAAAAATTTTCCTTTTCTATGCTACGACATCTGCTTTTTAGCTAAATGTCTGAGGAATATCTCAAAAATTTCACTTCAGTATACACAATATATATGAAATATAAAATAAAAAATTCCAGTTCTGCATACAATAAATTTATAGAAAAAGAAGACAAAAATTAAAAAATATAATCTTTATAAAACAGTAATACATCAATATATGACATTTCGAAAAGTTTCATTGGTGCTTTGTATATTCACATGTAAACACAATTTCTTAAAGTATAAGAATTAAAAAGTTTCTGTAAATATTACATAAATGATATCCAAAACAACAAGAAAACTGTTTTTATGTTTTTAAACATGAAATTTATGTAATTTTATGTGTGTAAAAAGCTTTACAGGCAACGACAAAAATCATCCCGTATCATCACATATATATGTGTACTTTTTCTCAGAAACTGTTGAATATTAAGACTTCTGATTTAGTCTGAATATTAGACTTTAATATTTATGCTGAAGTGAGATATTTCAAATATATTGTTAAGTTTTTTCAAAACCATGCAACATAAAAAATATTACTATGAATTTCTTGAAAACTTTCACTTTTTTTCTACGATAAATGCTTTATGTTAAAAAATTTTGGGAAAATTTATAAAGGCTTACTTCAGTGTACATGGTTATGGTCAGTGTACATATGAGTTATGTTTTATTGAAATTTTATGAGCATCCTTTCATTATTTTCTGAGAAAACAGAACATAAATTTTTATAAACAAACTTTTTGAAAAATGTATTTTTAACATGAAATGTCAGTTCATCCCAAAAATTATGACTTCCAACATGTATTTGGCACATTTTATTCAACATTAGCATCAAGTCAATATATTTTAAAGTAAAAAAAAGCATCAAAAATGTTTTCAAATTCTCAGAAAATACATACATACCATTTTTCAGTTTTTGTTTAACGAGATATTTTGTAAAGTTTACATCTATTATCACGAAATCTCTATAAATTTTAGAAGAATTTGTAGCATTTATGTATTACAAATATCAAAGTAGAGCAAATATCATCATAAATATAATGGGGGAAAATTTATCTATATGGTTTTGTGTGCATTTGAAAAAATATGATTTTACGTCATTTCGAAAGTTTTCATATGTGTTTTGTGTGTTCACATGCAAACATAAGTTTCTAATACTTTTAAATTTCAAAAGTTTGTCTAAACTGTACACATGATTTCTTAAACAGCAAAAATAAAACTGTTTTTATGTTTTTAAACATGATATTTAGGTATTTTTATGCATTTAACCAGCTTCTTGCAACGACAAATGGTATTACACATCTGAATTTTTGTATGTACAATTCATTCAGAAACTTTTGAAAATTTAAGTTTAAAAACTTGTCTGTACAGTTAAGTAACATTTATATTTATACTGAAGTGATATTTTTTTTTAAAAAATTAGTTTTTTTTTTAAAACAGACTTTTATTTATCATCACTGAATTTATTCAAAGTTGTTTGTTTTTTGACACATGTGCTCTTAGCTAAATGTTTTTTTTTTTTTTTTTGTAATATTTTCAAAATATCACTTCAGTATCCACAAGAATGCATAAGGAATATATAATGTAAATTTGCAGCTTTTTTTTTCACATACAGTAAATTTAGAAAAATTTTATTTTTTTAAATGTAATTTTAAAAATATAAATTATGAAAATAGTAGTTTTAAAAAAAATCATACCTTGTGAAAGGAAATTTTTAAATACTAAGAAATAATACTTTAAAACACTTGGAAACAGGTTGTAACTCGAAATTCCGCCACCAAACTAATACAGTTAATCGAACAGTCAACTGTTATCTAAAGTTAATTGCGTTTGAATAAACAAAAAGAAGGATTTGCAATTATTTCAGGATATTTAAAAGGCAAATATCTGTCAAAAGGGGGCGTGGCCCGCCAGTTGATGATTTTTTAAAAGTCCTTTTGACATAGTTCTAATTGAAAATATGGCATAAATGTTATATCCCTAGAAAGGTAATGCAAAACAGATTTCAGAAATATCAAAAACACAAAATCGATCATTTCATGATTTTTACCCTACTGACTTCCCTTAAAAATTTTAAAATCTTAATAAGTGAAGGAAGTGCTGTGAAAATTTTAAATTATCAAGAATTAATAGTGTTTAAAGTGAGTAGTTGAGTGTAAAAATACAAAGAATTTTGAATAAATTAAATAAAATATGTATGTGTTCAATGTGTCCCAACATATGCACATCGGGGGACCGAGTGCGCTTGCGTGAGGAATTTGTCCTTTTGTAATCAACAGTCTTAAGAAGTTCAATCTTCCTTTTAAGCAAAAATACAAGTTTGTCCCCTCCCCAAGCTCCCCCCCCCGCCATTGTGCTCGTAAAAAGAAAAAAAGCATCAAAAATAGAAAGAAGGGGAGGGGTTAAAACCTGCGAACCAAACTCATTGATTTTTACTCAATATGGGATGTCACCGAATTCCAAACTCCACTGATGAGAGATGAGATGTTTTTGTGTGTAGTTTCTGGGACTGAAGGGGGAAAGTAGCATAGATAAACAAAATTGGCTCGTGTCACAGTCTATTCCGAGGATATTTGAAAGCCACACATTTAGTCTCCTTTCTACGAATCATGAGAAACCACCTCTCTTTCAATTCTCACTCCTCTTAAAACGCTCCTGAGCGGCTGGTATTTTCCGTATTTTGTTCATTCTCAGAAGAGAAATCTTTTCCTATTAAGTTATTTTCGTTTCGTGTTAAGAGAAAAAATGCATGAAAATTCATAGTAGTTTGTCGGGACAGTTGTATTATTTAAATGATATTTAATCTTGTATAAGCTTTTTCGCATTAAACATATTTCACTGTATCGTTATTTCTAATTAAGTTTTCATTTGGAGAGCTTTGTATCCTCCCATAGAACGTGATCAATATTCTAGATGTGAGATGCACATAATTTATTTTTTTCGTTGTAGTCAAAATGAAGCTATTTCCTAAGCAATATTCGAAAGATCATTTGTCTTTTAAATAGTATGAGAGTATCCCGTGATCGCTTAACAAATAAGTGCCATATTTCTGTTTGTTTTAACGATTCAAAAGCGATTATTTCTGATATAGCCTTTGGAGGGCATAGACTCATGACCGGAGTGTCATGGGTTCGAGTCTAGCGCCACTGAAGACCTGCCATGTAGAGGAGTGCGTTAAACTTGTCGGGGCTCAAATTCCTTCCGTTGGCGTGGAATGGAAGTTCGGAAAGAAGGATGCCAGCTCAAGTGCCGTCACTTGACCATGGCTCAAAATTATGAGGTCAGTCACCAATAGCCCTCGTGTTGCTTTATAGTCTTCTTTACCTTAACCCTCTCTCCTGCGATTCTCGTGATTTCCACAGGTAATGTAGATGTAGCACAATTTGCGCAACTTCCGATTTCCGCGGGTTGCATTTTTTCGACTATTTCTCTGTGCAAGCCGTGATGTTCCTGTTAATTTTTTAATTTATGTTTTCATGTTCATATTATATTTTTAAGATCTAATTCTATACTTTAAAATAAAAACTCTTTTACAATTTTTTTTTTGTATATTTTAACTCTAGATTTAATATGTAGATTTGAAATACACATAATAAAAAATACTCAATTTGTTTGGACCTACTGTGATAAAATAACTAAGCAGAGAGAGGGTTAAAAATATAGCAATGACATCGATACACATTAGCATGACTTTTAGCAATCATTTCCATAGGATTCTTATTAACGTTTTTAAAACTAGAACTTCAAAAGTTTATAATATACTTTAGGATTAGTAAAAGTTAAATCGTGAGTAATAAAGTTTTATTTTTAAAAAAATTTCAAAATTAAAAATGCGAGAAAATATTACAACCACATTAAATTTTATAAAAAGATAAAAAAAAATTCAAGATAGGATTTTTTTTTTTTTTTTTTTTTTTTTTTTTTGTCATATGAGCAGCATCTTTATGAAAGTAACACAACCAGAATATTGAAGTTAAAGGAAATTTAAGTACTTATTTAAATATGAAAATGACTTCCATTATCATAAAAATAAATTGCAATACAAATATTATAGTAATTTATACCATGATTTATGTTGCATGAGCAATAAAATTAAAACAAATATTCTGCAGATCAGTTTATTTACCGAGAGAAGTCTCAAAGAAAAATATGAATACAGAAATGTTTATTTAGGAAGGAAGATAAATGAAGTCAGAGTAAAATAATTAACGTATGTTAGGTTAACTAATACTGCATTTTATTGCCTAAGGAAGAGTTTGTGAGTGTATGTACGAAGTCGCCAAACGCGGATGTAACTAATAATAGAAAATTGCTAACGCTCACGTTAGAAAACAATTACTGCATTTAGTGATATCTTTTGAACTGGCAATATATAAAAACATGTTTTGCGGAATTCGATATTCAAGAGGAGGGGTATAACTGGGGCGGCGGAGGATTTATAGATGAAACTTCACGTTTTTGAACTATAAGACCTGTAGACTTGAAGTTTTGTCAAGCAAAAGTTTCTTTTGTTGAATAGAGATCTGCTTCCCCCCCCCCCCCAATGGGACTGAAGTACGATTTTGCGGAAATCAACCCCTAAGGGTGAGATAGATTATGGGTCTTAAAAGATAAATATATTCTGTTCGAGAAATTCGTGTTTTTTTTTTATAGTAAGTCAAGAGGTATAGGCTATAAAAAAATTTTGAGTTCAATCAAAATCTTAATGCTAAGACTTAGATATTAAGAACTTTAAGAAATATACATACAGTTATACATCGTCATGAAATACCGAGTGAAGCGTGTAGGTAATGGTTAATAAAAATAATAATGAAATTTTCAGGAAACTGTCAAATATTTTGCCCTGAATCTTAGAGTATACTTACTGCAAAAAATTTTAGCACCAAAAATATAGTTTTTTTGTAATATTATGCTTATTGCAGAAAAAAATCACCATCCTCAGTATATATATCTGCATTTCCTATCGTTATAAACGAAATTTTATTTTTAACGTATATTCACAGTCAATTCAAATAAGCAGTAATTTTCAGAAACTCAAGACTCAAAACCTGTGAATCAAGAGATTCAATCCATGTGAGAACTCTCCACAAATTGAGTCTTGCACAAAAGCCATCCGCAAAAACTCTCCACTTGAAGCACTAAGAGTAAAATGAAAGCAGGAAAAAGAAGCCATCCCCCCTCCAAAAAGAAGATACATCATTCCGATAAGTGGCCACAATGCTAGAAACACGAAACGGTTTGAGTAAACGAATGACTATTGAAACAGGTGACGTAGAAGACTCATGCGCGTGTTTGTCTTCACACGTCGGTTGTGCCATCTGTTTGGACAAAAGTGCCGTCTGGGGGCAGCTCGGTTCCCATACTTGTTGGCGTTGCCAGTGCAAACAAGAGGAATCCTGACTATTAGGGGGGAAGAACCAATACGAATTTAGGATTATGCTGAGAGGATTCTTCTGTATTTTGAGTGGCAGTTTTGGTTTTTGAGTAGTCGAGCTAATAGCAGTGGACATATATTTCGTTCTCCAAGTCGAGGGCCACTTCAACTGGGGTAGAATTGGATTGTGGAACAGATGTTGATTCGGGTTTTATTTGGACTAATGTGTTGGTTTTGCTGAAAATGCCTCCCAAATATTACAGACAGGTTCAACTCTAAGAAATCCATCGCGCACTATGTAAAAAGTAGGAGGTGATATTTTTTAAACTCGCTTTAAAGTCATGAAAATACTATACCGTTTCTTTAGCTGAAATTCATTTAACATTTAGACGATTCTTTTAGCAGAAGTTACAGGTAAATTTATCTTTGGGAAATTGTGCTTCCTAATATAAAATTCCCCCTTTTAACCCTTTCAGGACTGAGGGGAAAAAACTTTCCTTCATTTTAAAATTGATGATTCTCGTGTTTAATTGCAACCTTATCTGCATTTTTATACAGAATGACAAAATAAAAGTTATGCTGAACGCAATTGCGTGAACGGGAAAGTTTAGGGGGAAAGGAATGATCAAATTAATTGATGTGATTAATAAAATATTCTCGGGCTGTAATGTTATTATTTCAGTTACTTGTGTGTGTGTGTGTGTGTGTAATAACATATTACTGTGCTTTCTCTCATGTTATATGTTAATCCTTAAGTATAGTTTTGTGCAATAATAAAGTTTTTTTGAACAAATGAAAACAAATGCCTCGTAACGTCAAATAATTCTATGGGGATAGTTCTATTTGATTCCCATAAAATTCAGAAAAAAACTACACATTGTTATGTATTTTTCCTACGATTACATTAATTTACATGCTAATTACAGTATAGTAATAACAGCCACATACTAATATTTACTCTTAGCAACCTTATTAAGGATTAATATACATATTGAAGATGAAAAAAATTTGAAGTTTAATATGAGATTTGAAGTGGTTTTTTAAATGGAAACTATATACTTTGTGTGTGTGTGAAATCAGATAGAAAGCAGTTAATCATAAAAGAACTAATCTAAAAGTAATACACTGGAAAAGAGTTACTTTTTCGGAGGAATTAGTTTTTCGAATTAAGATTGTAGATAAGAGACTTATATATTCTCGATTTCTAGAGAATTATTGGCGATCATTGAAGTAAATAAGTTTTTCAACTGAAAATTTTCAAACATCGTACTTTATTTCCTAAAACTAGATTTTACTTC
>BMAO01031273.1:0-26749 GCA_019973975.1 Trichonephila clavata
CGCGTGCACCGGACGAGGGTGGCCAATACAAGGGGCGGCCGCAGGCCTATAATTCTATAGATCAAGCAAAATTTTTTGCGAATTTCTCAAATAATTTTTTAAAAAAATCGAATAAATATGTTGAATAGTTGTTGAAAAATAACATAAGTCCGGATTTCCCGATAGCATAACATAGTTCAAGAAATCTAGAGTTAGTGTAGAGTTCACTAGTGCATTCTCCATTATGCCTACTCTTTATACATTTCCTCCATTTCATAATTAAAATTCGAGGCAGAGCGGCAATACCGCAATAGAGAAAGTATTTTTTTTGTTTATCAAAGGAACTAGTGGTGCATTGGATCGATGCTTAACAAAGGCATCTCAAAAATGATTTTTGCGAAAGTTACTTTTCGAAAGCACCTAATATGGTTAATATTACTAAGACACGAGTGTGTAAATTCAATATGCATTTAGGGAAGTTAAAAGTTTTCAATTTAATAATAGCTTTACAATTTTGAAAAATAAAATAGTTGAAAGAAGTGATTTTTGTGTCAATGGTTTTAGAACGCTTATAAACAATGCCCAATTTTCTTTCTAGTGTAAGTGTTGTACCTCTATTAAAAGGCAGTTTCTTGTTGCTTTACTTGGTATCAAGTTATTTGAGAAAAAATCTTGCAGCTTCTTTTGATCAAATTATTTTTATTGGCAATGCCTGCTAGGAAAACACTTCATCTAGTATTATTAATGTTAGCGAAATTCTTAATTTCATTTTTATGTTGTATGTACTTAAATGGTACTTTAGTACTATAGTTAAAAAGATGCGGGTTTTATGCATTTTCTTAAAACCCTAAATGTTACACGACAGCATATAATCAAATAGGCAAATCAAGAGATTCACAACATAGCACTAAAAATAGATATTAAAGCTAATCACACATAATCTATATATATATATTTATATATTTATATATATTTGTCCACTTTTATGTATTCTCCATCTCCTAGTTGAAAAATAATTTCATGTCACCTGATCCACTTAGCCCGCTACCGTGTTCACTATTTTTCTACGTTAGCAGCAAGGGCTGGGAAAACTGGACCCATGTCCGGGGCGGCATTTGGACCGAAATTGAAAAGTACATTTTTTTGTTTCAAAAAAATTTGTATGAAAATATTTTCTGAAATATTATTATTCATGCTTTAGAAACCTGAAACACATAATCATTTTATAGACTAAATTGAAATGCCGACCGCTACTAATAAAATTTGTAACTACTACATTTTTTGTAAAAGCGACTATATCTTTTATAAAAAGGACGATATCACACATTTGTAAAAAAGACTTTATCTTTTGTAAAATTGTACTAGGGGGCGATTTGTTGTAGCAAGTAAATTGGCACCCAGCCTCGAATACAGGTATAGATGCGCTTATCTTAGCATGATTTTCACTGGCCTGATATAAAGGGGAAAACGGTAATTATCTTGTTTTACTTATGGTATTATTACTTTAAGGATGACTCAAATGTGCACAAAACAGAATATTTCTTTTAGAGCAGCGTTCGGCAAATTGCAGTTCTTTAATATTTCATTTTTATGTACAATTAAAAATTACGTCTGCTGAAACGTTATCATTCACACTTTCTTATTTATAAATGTGTCTTGGTGGGAAAAATTACTTGAATTTACATGCACATTTAAATATTTTATTGGCTTACTGGTAGAATTTATTGTTAAATATGTATTTGATTTATCTTTTTTTGAGATGTCCAGCTATATATTTGTATTTAGTATTGTGAATTTGGTATTATATTTTAAGTACTTATTAATTTATTTCGTACTGTATACGTTTGATGTCTGTTTTCTTATGTGTTGAGCCTTGAATGGTTCAAAACTTATGTGTATGTTAAATCAGGAAATTTGATACGCTTTCTCTTATTTTCTTATGTCACTCTCGCCCCATCGGGAGTGAGGTCAGAATGGACATTCTTCCCCCACAGAACACAGAATGTCCGGTGTCGGCTAACTTAAAGGGGACAGAGGCAATTAGAATTTTTGGAAGATATCTAGCGCAACTGGAGATGTTTTATTTTACTCTTGAGTAAAGTTACTTGACTTGTAATCGTTGCTATCAACAGACTCCTTTTCGAAGAAGGCACAAATCAATCTCTTTCATTTAGATCGTATGAAATAGCAACAGGTAAATATGTTTTTAATTTTGAATTTTTTTTTTTTTAAGGTATACATTAAAATACACACATTCTGTAGTACATCCTGTAAGATACACTTTGAAATAGGCTCATTTAATGTTGATATCGTTCTCTTAGAATATGGACCTTATCTATTTACCTCTCATTTAGGGACATTCAATTAAAGTGAAACTAAAAAAATAATTCAAAGATAAGTTAAGAGAAAAATAAATGATTTTTTTTTTTTTTTTTGGTAAAATTTTAGGATCTCAAAGACAAGAGAGAGAGTAGTATAGCTTGTGTTTTTCTTTAAATAAATCAAATAGTTAGCCTAATAAATCAATGTAACTTAATAGAGGGTGGGGGTACAACACTGTATGTTCGACGCTTCTATTTATAGACAAAACAGAATGTATAATAAAGCTATTGCATACCTCATGGACTCGCGTTTTCTTTGGATTTACATAAAAATAAAAACGCGTGCTTAGGCTGACACAATGCAAAGGCTTTCAAAAAGATCCGTTCAATAGAGTATTTTCCGTAACTTTCTGTAAATACAAGATTTTACTGCTCATTTCAAACATTTATTCATTAATAAAACTTTTTCAACTAAGAATTTTAACTTTTCATTAACTTCAAAATTAAGAAGAAAAAAAACCTGTGATTAATGTACTTATTTGGACATAATTTATTTAAAGAAAGATATACTGAATTTCTAATTAAATTAATTTGTTTAGCATTAAAGGATAAAATACATAATGTCTGGTCTTGTGGGTTTAAATTTCTGGAATTAAGACATATTGTGTCAGGTTCCTTATTTGGAGGTACTATTATATTTTTACGATATTAAGTTAAGTGTTCAAGAATATTTTATTGTATTTACTTTTATGAAAAAGTGGATTATAAAAATAATATATTTAGTTTAATAAAATATCTTTTGGTTTATATACATATATAAATTGCGTAAAAAATAAATTCATGTAAGTGAATAACGATTTTAACTGAAAAGTCCACTGAACTAAAAGAAAACTAGCTTATTTTAATATCAATGGAATTATTTTGTATATGTACCCATAGTTATACTTAAGAGTATATGAATCATAAAATTTTATCTTTGAATTAAATCCAAATAATATTGTTGACGCAATCTTTTTTTCGTAAGAGAGCTTCCACTTTCGGAACTAGACATTGCACAATCTTCATAACTGTTCCCAGTATTAAAAAAAATTTGCTTCCTTTGTCTTGTTTATTGTAAATTTTGATTTTTTTTTTTTCTGAATTTTTCATCATGAATTATTTTTCTGAATCATCAAGTTAAGTCAATATAACAAATTTGTTTTTAGATGGTTTTTCTCTCTCTCTCTCTCTCTCTCTCTCTTTTTATACAAAAGAAATTTAATAATATTATTTTGTAATTATAGGTATATTTTTCAAGTAATTGCATTATTGCTGATAGAAATATCGAAAAGGCATTTCTTAAAAATTCTTTAAGAATATTTAAAGTTTGGGAATTAGGTCAATAATAGGTGAGTTATTTAAATGTTTCCTTCTTTTTCTCAATCAAAAAATAAATTTAGCACCATTATTTCATTATTATAAATTTATTTTCAAATGAGACTACATGTGTTAAGATTTAAATGTTATTAAAAATATTTCGAAATGACATTCTTTGCAGAAGCTGAATGAGTGAGTGAGTGAATATTAACGTTCCACTGTTCAGCTACACGGGGGCTTTTGGGGACGGTCCGCGTAATTTTGCAGAAGCTGAAAGACGGAATTTTGTTCGAATGAGAAATATAATGTATTTTATATTATTATTTTAAATATTATTGTGTCTTTTTGAGTATTTTTATAAGTGTTAATTTTGGTATTTATTAAGATTATAAATTTCTAGTGTTATATTAATAAGAAAAAAGGAAAGTATTTTTTCTGTAGGAGCAGTATAAATAGAACATTATATTTTTTAGATTTAAATTTATATAAATCCCCTCTATCTTCTGTGCGTGCTATGTACAGATGTATATGTGGGAGGATAATTAAAAATTCAGACTTAATAATTTTAATTTTGAAAAATCTTACGTTTGAATAAATCAAGGTAACGTGATATTGGTTAATTTAAATGTTAAGTTTAATTACACACGCCACAGCTATTATTTACAGATTTACATTGAAATATTAACTTAGTAATTAGATTATTAGAGTCCAAGTTCTGTTATTTTGTGAGGGAGGAGTTTCTGGCGTTCGTCTTCCGTGAAATTTTCAGACCATCTCTTTCTCTCCCCCTGCCCTCTCTAGGCTTCGGAAATGACAGCGGTTCCCGTGTCTTTAGCTTCGAATTACATCCGGTTGATGGGCAGAGAGGGGTTTAAGACAAGACCACGCAATATTTTTAAGGGTGCAGGTGTAAATTTCACGTAGGGTGACCATACCCACAAAGAAGCTGAATCACAGCTGTGTTGCGGGAACATCACAATGCATTAAACATAAATTAAAAGAAAGAGTGTTTCAACGAAAGTAAAATAGGGACTTTTTTATTCTCTGTTTTAAATTTACGATAAGATTTTGGAAAATCTCAAATATATCGAATTTTAATTCAAATGAGTCAATTTTTGATGAATTAAAAATTTTTTGCAAGAAAGCAAAGCAATTTATCAATTATTTTTATACTTTCCCTACTTAATTGATATATATGTTGTTGAAAATTTTAGAATGTCCAAGGGAGGGGATAAAAAAAGTAACAGGTGCCCATTATAAAAGAATAAGACTCGAAAAACAAGCCCATTTAAAAAAAAAACAGCTGAAAGTTTACTGAATTACTTACAAGACATTAGGAAAAAAGGAAAGCAGTATAGAATCAGATTTAGATTTTCATGACTAGGATGTTGCAGATCAAATAAACAGAATAGATAGTGGCACTGCTGTTGTAGGGTGAGTGAGTGAATATTAACGTCACACTGTTCAGCTACACGAGGGCTTTTGGCGTCAGACCTCATCATTTTGAACCATGGTTAAGTGACGAGGACGACACCTGAGGTAGCACCCCTCTCCTAACTATCACACACCAAAGGGAGGACGTTTGAGTTCTCGACAGATTTAATCTGCATCGCTCCTCTACACAGTGAGTTTTTAGTGATACTGGGCTCGAACTCGTGACATGCCAGCCACGATCCGATACCTTGACCACTAGGCTACCGTGGCCTCATTGCTGTTGTAGGAACTCCTCCACAAAAAATCCTAAAATCACAATACTCTAACAATGATATTTAGTTCAGATCTAGGAACCTGGCCAGCTATTCTATCAGACGCCGATAGATGTTTTTTTAGTAAAAGAAGGACCCTCTAAGCCATTGGCAAAGTATAATTTTCTTTATGACGACGCCGGTCGAACATTTAGCTCATATTTGTTACGCCAAAATTTTCAAAAATGGAGAAAAGGTTATGAGTAAATCGTTAATCCATTACAAAAAACTGTGCATATTGTTTTTGCAGCAAACTTTTTGTCTGTGTCATGTTCTCTTTCCACGGAATATTTTAAAAGTTGGAAACATCACGTTGATATTTTAAAAGAACATGAAACATCAAAAAACCATAATCAAAGCCAGAAGTCTTGGATGGAATTCAGTCAGCGATTACAATGCTCTAAAACAAGTGACAGTGACTCGAAAAGACTTACTTCTGCAATTATTGGTGCGATTTGCTTCTACGTATTGTAGCAACGTTAAAGGTACTGGTTCAAAATTGCTTAGCCCTTCGGGGTAAGTGTGACAAATTAAATTTGTCACACTTACATATTGCAAATTTGGACAAATTTAATTCCAATATATAATAATAATCTTATACAAATAATTCAATTACTTGCTAAATTTGATCTAGTAATAGTGGAGCATCCTCGAAGAGTGCTAAAAAGGGAAGAAGCTAAATACACTATCTAGGGAAAAATACTCAGAACGAAATAATTTCTCTTCTACATGAGAATTTTAAACTTCATATTGCTCATAAAAGTGAACAAGCCAAATGTTATTAGATAATTTTATATTGCGCCTCTGATTTTAGTAAGATTGAACAAATGACATTTCTGGTAAGATATGTATGTATTGAGAAATCTTATCTTAATGAAGTTACCGTTAAAATAAAAGAATTTTTTAGGTTTCCTTCTAGTTAAAAGATTGATTGGAAAATAACTTTCATATTTAACAGCTGAGAAACTTCAAAAATTGGGGCTAAATTTGTTAGATATGCGGGAGGCAGGCCTACGATAACGGAGCCAATATAAATCAGGGGTTCAATCCACAATCTACTTGTCATGTAGTAGCCACTCTTTAAATTTGATCGTTTATGACATGGCAAAAGCATCCTTAGAAGCCTGCACTATCTCGACAAAGTTAGAGATATGTGGCATTCGCTTTTTTTCTGCAACTGACAACCCTGACGATATTTTAAAAATATTTGTTGATTCAGCAGCAATACTTCCTGCAGAAATAGGTATTCATCCCAAATTTCCCATCTCGAAGCTAAGGAAAGGTTCGTTTGATTACGAAGCCAGTGATGAGCCAGTTTTAAATCCCTTTCAGCAATTCAAGACTAATTTCTAATTTGCAATTCTTGATCATACGATCTCTTCAGCAAATGAAAGATTTATCTTATTATCTGAGTGTAATTCAATATTTTGCTTCCTGTATGGGTTTCACAACATTTCTAATGATGATCTCATGAAAGCCTGTATGGATTTAGATATTAAGTTACAAGTACAGGAAGAAGGAAGTATTGTGAAAGATATAGATGGCATACATCTCTTTAATGAAATAACTTCATTCAAAGATATTTTTCCTGGTAAAAAACAGCCAACTGAGATATTAGAAATTATAGTGAAAAATGATCTTATTCCCTGTTTTCCAAATTTTGCTCAAGCAATAAGAGTTTTTTAACCTTACCTGTTTCTGTAGCTTCAGATGAAAGAAGTTTCAGTAAATTAAAATCATTAAAAATTACTTGAGAAATAGTATGACACGAAAAAGGCTTTCAGATTTGGCCATAATCTCAATTGAATCAGAAATCTCTGCAAAAATTGATTTAACCGAAACTATTAACAAATTTGCTTCTCAGAAAGCCAGAAAAGTTATTTTATAGTTACAGTAAAATCCGGCGTATAACGCGCCCATATACTTTCTAGCTGCAATTGTTAGTTTTTAGGTATATTCATCGCGTATAACAACACGCACACCCTTTTTTGCGAAGAAACCTGAACCACACTTGCGTAATGCTCTTATATGTTTTAAAGTCCTTTATTCGAGGTATTATTCCAAGCTTTAGTAAAAAATGGTGTACTTTTAGAATTACAACCCTTTAAGTTCATAAGGAACGTTATTTCTTTCACAGAAACAGTATTTCGATATATGTAAAAGTCTGATTTTTTCTATGCTCATCTTTTTGTATTTAAAAATACTCTCATTTTTATACCCGGCGTATAACGCACACCCGTAAATTTTCATCTTATTTTTCGAGTTTAAAGTGCGCATTATACACTGGATTTTACGGTATAATATATTACTTAGTCTTTCTAGAAGGACTGATTTATATACTTTTCGTTTCAAGATTTATACCTTAGTATTTATTTTTATTAGATCATATTTTTTGAGTAAATTCTGTTGTTTTGCAATTGTAATTATAAAATATGTTTTTATTTTAAAGGTAATATTTTTGTTAGTTTATTATTTTGTTAAGGTATATTATGTCGCTATTACAACTTATTACCTGGCCAAAAAAAAAAGTTTTGCACTTGTTTATTTGAGTTTTTATTAATGTTTTATTTTTTATTCTTATATAAGTAGATGAGTTTTTAACGTCAATATTAAGTATTAGTCAAAATATGAAAAATACTCTAGGGGGGTGGCACATTAGGTGTTTGCACGAGAGTAGGTGTTTGCTTAGAGTTAGGTGTTTGCACGGCCGATACCCTAGGATCGGCTCTGAGTGTATAAGATGTTAAGAGAGCTAAAATACAAAGAAAAAATTATTAAAACACTCAATTAATGGGGTTGTGTTCACAATTTGGCTCTTGAGCTCATAAAACTCCTTACTAACTAAATGTAATGATCAAAAACACGATTTTATTTATTTTGTAATTATATTTATCAAATGCTGTCCCTGACCTTCAGGTCATTATAACAATATATTAAAAATCTGTAATTTCAAAAAAACCTAATTGGTGAGGATAATGTTAAATGTTAGTTAAACTGTGACACTTTCAATAACAACAAAAAACCATGTTACTCAGGAATCCGAATGTATTATTCAGCCCTGTATTACTTTGATTTTCAGAGATTTTATTAAGGTATCCGGCTACGTTCGAAACTGTTATTTTGCAAAAACGTACAAATGGATAACTTTTATGATATTTATAGAGAGATTCACTTAGATTAGAATATAAGTATAAAATTGCCTTAAGAATATTATCACTTAAAAAAATATTTAAATGCAATATTTTGGCAAAAAATGTGTGAACATAGAATTATATATTTTCAAAACATTCTCCTTTTGTATGAAATGCTTCTATAATAATAATGTTTTGCCTATATATAGCTCAGACTTTTGTACAGAGCCTGAACTAGGAGTTTTGTAACCATATTTTAATACAACAGAGTGGAGAAATTTTAAACAAGATATCAATCATTGGCATGGCCAAGTAATTTTAGCGCGTTTTTCACATGTTGTATTTTACAATAATGCAACTAATGAACTTTTTACTAACAGAAAGTAGTGTGTACTGTACCACTCCTCTAAATGTACTACTATTGAGCTGAAAAGAAATAATGACACAAATCTGTATCAGCAGTATAAAAAAGCAAAAAAAATTTTTTTTTACAGAAGCTACAAAAGCCTGAATAAGGTGACTTAACTCCTTGTCTAGGCATAAAACTCGCTTCTATGTATTTATTCTTTTAAGTAACGAGGAAAAGTATATACAATTAATAATAACTTAACTACTACATTACTTAAAGTTTATTTAGCTTAACTAACAAAGGCTGTTAATGAAAAAAATGACTCGTATACGTAAACACTGATGGTGGATTCAGTCAATTTTCCAAAGATTGCATCGATAGTGGTGCCATAATCAGTTGTTGGGGTTCAGATGGTGATAGCATGTCGAGGTCAAATTCCGTTTTCAAATATGTTCTTAATGTACCGTTTGCATTAGTCAAATCTTTGTCATTGAAATCTCCGCACAAGATCACATTTGAACTAGTAAACCAGATGGCGTGTTGATGTAAGAAGTTTTCGAAGAAATTTGAGAAAATTTTGTTATAAACTAGCGAAATTCAGGAAATTTGTAGGAAAATTCGGGAAAACTATGGGGAAAATTAGATATGATTCGGCTCATCTAGGGCACAAATGCGACCAAATGCCGAAAACCCGAGGTCAATTGGTTGCTTATTGGCTGAGAAAAAGGTATGACAAAACATGGAACGAAGACGAAATTTGCGTCCTAATAGCGCTTTTGTTCCACTACGTGAAAAACGCGCTATTTATTTCATTTGGTAGTAACTCTGGAAATAATATGAATTTTTCAAAAGTCCTAGTTCAGGCCTTCTGGAGAAATCTTAGCTTTATATAAGCAAAATAATATTATTATAGAAGCCTTTTTCATTAAAGGAGAATGTTTTGAAAATATATAATTCAAAGTTAATTTTTTGCTAAAATATTTCATTTAAATAATTTTTTTATTCTAATAATATTCTTAAAACAAAATTTTATACATGTATTCTAATCCAAGTGATATTAAATATCACAAAAATTATTCATTTATACGCTTTTTTTAAATCACACTTCCGAACGTAGTTGAAAACCTTAATGAATTTGAAATGAAAAATAATAAAAAATATATGCCTCAAAATATTCAGAGCATTATAACTATAAATTCTTAAAGAAGTCCAAAATCTCAATTTCTTATGGCATTTTTCAGCTATTCAAATCCAGAGAAAAATATTAAGGATTCGTCTTAAAAATTTTAAAAACTTAGTTTCAAAATTTTTTAATAAAGGGCCATTAAATTAGAAGTTCCCTTTTTTGATTTGGATACACAGGTGAACTAAAAACGTCGTCGGTCGTGAATTTGATATCAAAACTATTTGACTGCCCCCGTAAAAATTTGTCTTTTTTGGATTTTATTTGTTGTTATTATAATGAATACTTCACACATTTCTGCTTATCACCCGCCTGGCAAGAGCGAGTTGATTTTCTTGTTTAAGATCGTCTAATCTATATGATGAAATAAATCACCAGAAGGTCGATGAATTTAGTTATACGAATGTACTTCTTTTCTAATGCTTAGATTCATAAAAATATTTTTTTATTTAGAAATATATTCCTTTATTTTTTAAAGCAGTTGATAAAAACATTGAGTTAAAATATTTTGAATCTAGAAAAAATATTTTGATAATTATATTTATGTAATACAAATTTAATTTTGTCGAAATACTTGATATAGTTATTAATGTGGAGTGCAATGCCCGGTGTCCGGGATGCACCCTGGAAAGGTAAATTATTACGCGGCTAAAAAAGTGATCTACTACATTGGCATGTGTCGCCTTCAGTGCTCTTCTCCATGTGTTCTCCAGTGGAATGCAGACGGCTTATCTCAGGTTAAGGAACATGAGCTTGCCAAGAATTTGGCTACCTATGATATTGACATTTTCACTGTGATGGAGTCAAATCTCGATTTAGAAAAATTGGAATATTTCACTTTCAAAGGGATATTCTCGATTTCTTCTACCAATATCACGACATGTTGCAAGTGGAATTCTTGCAATAGTTAAGGAGTCCTTAACTGCTGGTTTTAAAATCATTAGAGATATGTGTCACGGCAGTGCTATAAGTGAAGTTAAATATTTGGATGTTTGGAAGCACAACTCTCTCTTTAGAATCTGCTCTATGTATAACCCTCCTAAAAATAAACCAAATTTTAAATACCTTGGAACAAGAACTACACATTCTAATTTATTGGAGATTTTAATTCCCATTCACCAGCATGGGATATAAAGAATTAAATAAAGCTGGAACAGACACGTTGAAGACTTCTTAATCATTCTCTTCCACATACGAGTTGTTATACGATCCTAACGACTTACATACATATTTACATTGCAATGGAAATACCTACTCACTAGACCTCTTACTTGTCACGTCAGATCTCAGTCAATGTACCAAGAGAATCGTACTTGACGATCGATCCTGGCTCAGAACATCGACAATTCATCATAGACATCTCTTTTCATGTTGCGGAAAAAAGCCCTAAGTCTTCAAAAACATCGTATAATTTTAAAATGGCTAACTGGAATAAATACAGAACTTTGACAGAGTTTGCTTTAGACCCTGAAAATATAAATTTTGAGGCATCTGTCGATCATATCACCAAGTTTGTTTCAAATAAGATTATAAGCTGTGCAAAAAATACATCCCAAGAGATAAATGAAAGATTTTTGATGTTTTTGATCTGAGAAGAATTCAATCAATGACAGAAAAAAAACAGATTAAGGAGAAAAGCTGAACTTACTAAACGTTTAATCGATGTCAAGAACCGGCGGAAACAAGCGCCTTTGTTTAGAAAATAGGTCCTCAAGGAAAAAAGAGCCTTCTTTGGGGATTTTATTTCCTAATATGAATTTCCAAAAAAATTGGGGAAAAGACTTACAAGTTCCTTGCAAGTATAAAAAATGAAGATTTTAGACATTTTAAAAAATCTCTTGGGATTAACGGTGCTTTGTTTTCTTCCCATGAGAGGATAGCAAACGCATTTGTCAAACATTTCTCGGATATTCAACTAAAACCCGCCTTTTGTAGGAAACAAGGTGTGTTAACAAGAATGTCATATATAAACAAAATTTACTAAATCAAAATCATAACACCTTTCCCATTTTTAACTCACCTATTAGCATGGCTTAAGAGTGCTTTGTGTAGGCTAAAAGCCAAAAAGTCACGAGGTGAAGATGCCTTTCACGCAGAATTTCTCAAAAATCTTGGAAACAAAAACACCCCACACTATTTTAAAGCTTTTTAATACTATTTGGAACACAGGTAATGTCCCTGCATTATGGCGCAAATCGATTATAGTTCCAATACATAAGAAGGGTACAGATCCCAGTGATATTAAAGGATATAGAACAATATATTATTAACCAATATCCTATGTAAAACAATGGAAATAATGGTAACAAAAAGGTTGGAATGGAATGTGGAAAACTCTAATTTTATTGCCAATGAACAGGGAGATTTAAGACAGTTACACTACCACCCAACATGTTACACTTCTAAGCCAGACGGTGAAGGATGCGCTGGATAAAAAACACATTTTTTCAGCTGTATTTGTGGATCTGAAATCTGCATATGACTTAGTTTGGAGAGAACATCTTCTTCTGAAACTTTCAAATATTGTTATAAATTCAAACTTGTTTGGATGATTTAAGAGTTTCCTCAGCCAACGAATCTGTAGAGCTCAATACGAAGACTGCTATTCAAAATACAAGATTTTAAGAACTGGTGAACCACAGGGAGCTGTTTCCATGTACCTCATCTTTAATCTATATATAAACGACCTGATTGCTGAGTTGGAGAGATTTGTTGGAGTTAATTGTCTGTTACATGCAGACGACCTAGTTTTATGGACAAAAAAGCCTAAATATCATGCTAAGGAGAAATCTGAGGCTATGTTGAATATAGCTTTGGATATATATATATATATATATATATATATATATCCTTGATTATTGGTGGCAAGATAATAACATGAAAGTAAATCTGGATAAGACAATCTATTAGACTTTCTCACCCACCAGCCATTGCAACTGAACCTCTCATACCAAGGAATGAATGTTCTCCAAACAAACTGTTTCTCATATTTGGGCATTAACTTGGATCGAAAATTAACTCGGAGAAAACCCACTGAAATGACAATGGAACCCACAACTAGGAGGTTAAGTCTTTTGAAAAGTATTGCTGGCTCGAAATGGGGTTGTTCCAAAACAACTCTAGAATTAACATACAACACTTACATTCTGCCGCTCATTACCTACTGCTGCGAGCCTTTGGTTGCGGCATCTAAACAGGTGATTGATATCCTAGAAGCGTTCCATAACCGATCATTACGGCTAATTACGTAAACTGGGAAATCAACACCAATCGATGCTCTGTTACTATCAACTCATCAAATACCTATTAAATCTATTATAGAAGAACGGGCTTTATTATTTTTGAGAAAATTACTAGAACCCCAGAATGCCTGTTCTTTTAGAATGATTCTCTATCCCATACCAACAGAAATCTTAAATCATTGAAAGTCTTCCATCAAAAAGTCATGGCTCTTAAAGAGCTTCATAATTTTCATTTCGAACCAGAAGATGTAATAAAATCTTTTTGCGCTACTGAAAGATGACTTCGTGCTTTCAACAAAACTGATCCATGAGGTCCAAAAGAAAGAAACAGGTAGCCAAATCTTAAGGATTCTTTCTTTGGAGACTTTGGATACCTTATACCCTGAGGATGAATGACTATACGTTTTCACGGACAGTTCCAAGTCGACAGAGATAATAGTAACGCAGGTGCTGGAATTGGCTGCAACCTATTCTCCTTCTATACACCAATAGCAATTCACAGCACTGCTTTTGATGCCGAAATTGCAGGTATACGCATTGCTGTGTCTAAACTTCTTTGCCACACAGACCGTGTTTCAAAGGTGGTTATTTTATACGATTCAAGGGCGGCCCTACAAGCAATGTCTTCCATCGAGGTATCTTTATCACTAGATACTCTAAAATTTCGCATGCTAATTGGCGATTTACTTCAATGCCATATAGACATTACCATACAATGGATACCATCGCCCTGTAGTATTGATGAGAATGAAAATGCAGATTGCTTAGCGAAGAAGGGGACAAAAATCTTTCAAACATTTTAACAACACAGTTCCCTTTTATAGTGCCAAGAGAATAATTAAGAAGTACTGCAGAGAACACACTCTTCTGAACGAAATTCAACCAAAAGAATAATCAAAAAGGGTGGTTTAGCAAACTCCTTCATATTCTTAAATAGCTGCGAGATAGAGCTGTGGCCGATTTTTGAATCGCCAGTGGTCACGACTGCCTATCCAAGCATCTAAACATGATAGGCCTTGCTCAGAGTAAACGGTGTAACCTTTGTAAACTGTACGACTTCAATGAAGAAATGGATGCCATTAATTTGGCACGCTGCCATGCACTCAGCTCTGGATCCATGTGGAGCAGATATTGGGATGCTAGACACAAAATGTGTGATTTATAGACTATACTGTGGACTTGTGTTTCTTTTCTTATTTTGTTGTTGTTGTTTCTTGTTTTTTGTCAATATTCTCTGTTTCTCATTTTGTTTGAGGTGTATAGTATTAAAGATAATGACTTTATATTGAATGTTAACATGGTTTTGTTGTTATGCCAATAGATGGCGTCTGTATCTCATTTGTATTTATACTTTTTCTTATGTATTCTTCTAGTTCTAGCCACCTTGTGTGCAGGTTGTAAATTTAAGTCTGTGATAATTCTCGTATTCCGTAAATAATAAAAATTTAAACAGGTTATGGGTACCAGCACAAGCTTTAACCGTGCTTGAAGTATCAAAGATTATGAGTCTTTTACGATAGAAAAGGCAGAAAGAACTTTATTTCTTGGAAGCAACAAGTCGCGGCAAAGTTTCGCCGATCGGTATTTTGGAGGGAAGATAGCGTGATTGCGCCGCCATTTTGAAGGGATCGAGGAAGAAACAGAAGATGACCGTTGTTGCTTAGCCTAGAAATATTTAAACAAATTATTTAAGAAACCTGAAAATCTAAATTTCTAGAAAGGAAATAAGTATGGATTTCAGTCGTCATATTAAGCCTTTGACCGGAGAAACAGATTGGCCGATGTGGAAACGGAAGATACTAAACCTACTCGATTACCACGAAGGAGCGATCGAGATTATAAATGGCAAGCTGAAAAGGCCAGAATCCATAGATGCTGATGCTCAAGAATCTGTAAGAAAACAGTATAAAGAACGCTGCGATTAGTACAGAAAAGCAAATAGTTATGCAAAATCAATGATCGCAAGTACTGTCACTGAGGCTGTGTATCAGAAGATTATGGACAAGGAAACAGCCTTTGATGCGTGGGAATCATCAAAGCAGCAGTTTGAAGCAACTTCAAAAGATCTGTGACGGGTCTATCCGCGTCAATCTTCCATTAATCCTCTTGGGTAACATTGGGGCCAGCAATTATTCTATTTCACAGCTTCCTCGGGAAAAACACGAGATAGTGTTATGCTAATGAATTCGACTATATAAAGTCTAGATTTATTAAGAAAGAGGTAGGAGAAGGAATTGCCAAATTAAATGTAAGTATTGACTACGGATCTCTTCAGCCAGCTTAGTGCGTATTGGATAGTATTTGATATTATTAATCATTGAAGGAATCAAAGAGATTAGATTTAGTACCGACCTGACGTTAGTAAGGGTTCGTCTCCTTTGTCAATTCTGATAGCTGAGATTACTTAGTAGGGAATATTAGATTTAAAGGTTAGAATTGAATGTTAGATTTGAGTATCAGGATTAATATAGGGATTAAATAATCACTCCAGGGTTTCTACTTGTAGTTTGAACTTGTAGTTGTTATTTGTGTGTTGTTAATAAATATTTGTAATTATGGCTTTCGTTGGTGATGATATGTTTCCTTCCACACCTAGGGACGCGCCTGGCAATGTGAACCCAGTCCAAGATAGTACTGGGGCTCGACAATGGCACCCAACGAGTTTGTCCTCTGGACATTTCTCCCTTAACCCCGAGATGGGAGTCGGATCCAATTTTAGGCTCTTGACTGATATTTTTTTTTTCTGGTGTGGAAAATATAGAGGAATTTTTGGAATATATTGACAGTAATGTTAAGTTTTTCGAGATATCTAATAATTTGGCATGTTATTATCTTAAAGGGCGTCTCCGAGGAAGGGCCTTGGACTGGTACGAAATCTTCGGATCTTCGATAGTGAAAGGGACTGCTACGGATTTCGCGCAATTGAAAGAGGCTTTGACGGCAAATTTCCCAGCTGTTAAGAATAAGACTGAATTGCAAGTCAAGTTCTATTCGTCGTATCAGGGTCACGGTCAGGCTCCGTCGGACTTTATATACGAGATTCTCAAAATACATAAAAAATTGGGATTAAATATGTCGGAAGAGAGTTTGATCGAGCATATTGTTGCCCGTTTGGAACTGCAATTAATGGAATATATTGAGATTAGAAATCCAACTACTCAATTACAGTTGCTTCAGATGATATCCAAGTATGAGGACAGATATTTGAGGAGAGACAATCCGGGTTCGAGCAATAATAATAGTGAAAGACGAGCTTGTGATGTGAAAAGGAGGTCTAACGAGGGTCGTACTAATAGAATTGGAGAGATACTGGGGTAGTCGAACGTCAAAATGATAGGAGGCAGGGTTATAGAACTTCCTATGGGACGAGACCTCAGGGGAACTATGGTAATCAAGGGTTCGAGAACAGGAACCTTATTGATAGGAATGATCACGGATTCGAAAGTCGTGATAGAAGAGATCAATATAGAAATAGGGGTCCGAGTGATAATTTTGAACGGGGATCGAATAATCGATGGAATAGGGGTAGTCATAAAAATTTAAACTTTTTAAGCGTTCAAAATCAAGATCGATCGCATGTTGATGAGAAACCTCCTATAAGGGTTTCTGCTTTAAGGATGTCCACTGTAGAACTCCCGTATGTGACAATTTTAGTGAATGACATCTTCATTAAGGCATTATGGGATACTGGAGCCGAGAAGTCGTTTATCTCTGAAGAAACGTATAGGGCATATTTTTTCTTATAAGCCAATAAAAAAATCAAATGCAAAAGTTATAACGGCTCATGGCGCCTGTTGCAACAATGTAGGAACAATAGAATTAGAAATTCGAATCAGAGAATTCACAAAAAAATGGGATTTTCACATACTGGCAGACCTCGAATATCTATGCATTTTAGGCGTCGATTTTATAAGAAACGCAAAGATTACTATGAATTTCGAGGAAAAGTCTTTAGCGATTCCGGATTCGCAAATCGAAGAATTAAAAGTTGTTGAGGAGAATGTAGAAATTGATCTTTTGAGTTCACAACTAAATCAAAGTCAACAAAGGGATTTAAAATCATTATTTAATAGTTTTAAAAGTCTATTCTCAGACAAACCTGGTCTTACTCATGAAATGAATCGATATGGGGGGATAGCCTTCCAGTTGTCTCCAGACCATATAGATATGACAAGGTTAAACAAAAAAGGTATCATTGACTGTCATATACATAAGATGTTACGAGAAGGCACCATCGTAGAAATTCAATCGGCGTACGCATCTCCTGTAGTTTTGTGTCGTAAAAAGAACGGATTACCCCAGGACAATCCCGAGGCTTACAGATTTGCGGTGGATTACCGCAAACTTAATGCGGTAACTAAGTACCCGAGATATCCTTTGCCACTCATAGAGGATTTAATTACCAATATTCCTCACACGAAAATAATGAGTACCTTGGATCTGCGCTCTGGCTATTTTCAATTAGCAGTACACCCCAGGGATGTAGCCAAAACGACTTTTGTGACGAAAAACGGCACTTATGCGTTTAAGCGCATGCCATTCGGCCTATCGGGGGCAGCGCCAAATTTTCAGAAGGCCATCGATTTTATTTTGAAACCGCTGTTAGGGAAGTGTGTCTTAGTCTATATGGATGACGTTATTATCGCGTCTCCGTCATTTACACATCACTTAGAACATTTAAGGGAAGTATTTAGGTTATTACAAGAAGCGGGGGGTTGACGTTAAACAAAGATAAGTGTAAGTTTGGATGTGAGAAACTAAAATACTTAGGCCTCGTGATTAGTAAAGATAGGATAACCACGGATGAATCTAAAGTTAAGGCAATACTCGAAATGAAAGCACCAAAAAATTTGAGAGAAGTATCAAAATTTCTCGGAATGGCCCAATGGTATCAAAAATTTGTTAAGGGGTACGCAGATCTCTGCGAGCCACTGTATGACTTAAAAAAGAAGGGTAGGAAATTTAACTGGTCGGAAGAGGCGCAAGCTGCTTTTGAATCGATCAAACGTGCAATTACGGAAGCACCTGTGCTAAAATTACCGGATTTTAATGTACAATTTGAGCTTTTTACAGATGCGAGTTCTATTGGGATTGGAGCGGTGCTTACGCAAAGTCAGAGACCCATAGCATATGCATCCAGCACACTTAATAAGGCGGAGCGCAATTACACAGTAACCGAGCGCGAATGTTTAGCGGTGATTTGGGCTTTAAACAAGTTTCGCACCTACTTTGGATCGTTAAATGTAAAAGTAATTACAGACCATGCAGCATTAACGAAACTCACTAATGGTAAAAATTTATCAAGTCGTATTGATACGATGGTCACTCAAGCTAGCCGAATTTAATGTTGAATGGGAGCATAGACCAGGGATTCAAAATGTTGTGGCAGATTTGTTGTCGCGGAACCCTGTGGAAAATTTTGAGGATAGCAATATAACTTGTGCAGTAGTTAGAGATTTGGTACTTTCGTCAAGGGAACAATTGATAGCTGAACAAAAGCAGGACCCCGAGCTGGGTCATATTTATCGCTACTTACAAAACCCCGATGACAGTTCAGTAAATGCGGGGGTCTGTGGGAACTGGTCCCAGGATTTTAAAATCATCGAGGGGTTATCATTTTATGCGAAATACGCATGCTCTCTCGGAGAAATGAGAGTATATATTCCAAAATCGATGCGAGGTGCTATAATGCACGAATTTCATGATAAGCCTATGGCTGGACATATCTTGGAATACGGAAAACATATTTACGCACGAAGGATGCTTGTTATTTTCCTAATATGAAGAGAATTATACATGATTATGTTTTGACGTGCGTTAAGTGCCAGAAAATTAACTATAAGAACGCGTTACCGGCCGGTCATTTAATACCGATTGTATCTAATTATCCAAATGAAATAGTTTCATTAGATTTCTTAGGCCCCTACCCAGCATCGCAACCCCAAAGATATCGATATATTTGTGTAATAACGGATCATTTTACGAAGTGGTTAGAAATAATACCCCTCAGAAAGGCGTCTGCAAAAATTATCGCCAATGCCCTGTTCGAAAATTATATTTCGCGATATGGAGCTCCAGTCAAATTGATCAGTGATAACGGCCCCCAATTCGTATCCGAAGTTTTTGAACATTTAAGTGAGAGATTAGATATAAAGCATCTCAAAACAGTAGTGTATCGACCTCAATCAAATCGAACGGAACGTGTTAATCGCGATTTACTACAAATGATTGCTTCTTTTGTAAATTATAATCATGAATCTTGGGATAGGTTTCTAAATGAATTCGCATACGCATTAAGAACGGCAGTCCATGAAACCACGGGAAAGACCCCAGCAGAATTATATTTGGGCAGGAAAATTACTACCCCATTTCAAAAACTTGTGATGGTCACAGATGGTACAGAATTTGTGGTTAGGAATATTGAAAAGGTGTTTGAGGAAGCTAGGCAGAATACAATGAAAAAGCAAGAAAAGTGGGCGAAATATTACAATAAAAGGAGACGCGAAATTAACATTAAGGTGGATGATTTAGTGTTGGTCGAAACTCACCCTATTAGTTCAGCCAGTAAAAAGGTGGTTGCGAAGTTCTGCCCTAAGTTTGAGGGTCCTTTTAGAGTTGTGAGTGTTAAAAACAATAATAATGTAATTTGGAAGCAGGTAGAAGAACTACAGTCAATACAGATCAGGTTTGAATTTACCATCAGAGAAAAAGTGATGAAGGTTTAGTGGAGGCAGATTCTTCAATTAGTGGAGGATCCGAGTATCAGTCGAGTAGTTTTGAGGATGGTAGATATGGGTTAGATAGGTCACAAAGTTCTAAGAATAATGAGTTTGGTGGAAAACAGGAAATGGTAGAGTAGGAAATAAAAGTAATCTTAGAGAGACAAAAAGGAGCAGACACGAGCTGACTAAGGGTCGGTGCAAGAGGACTTTAACTGACTCGATATCACAGGCGAGGCAGAAAAATTTGTGAAAACTCAGCACTCTAGAAGAGGCAAGAGGAGAACCGAATCCCCTACAGAGGAGCCAAGGAGAAAAAAAGCACATATGTGCCGAAATATTGGCCACTCGAGGGCGCTGCTGTGCGCACCTCAGTATCTAAAATGTAAATATTGTTAGTGTGTAACTTGTTTTGTAGAATGTAGGCCGCATGACGGCAAGTTCAGCCATATTAAATATTACTATATTCAAAATTGTGTCTTCGTCGAGTAATATGGATTGATCAATTTCTATGGATACTGCACACTCATTCGTTTCATTCGCTAAGAACATTTCGTTTTTAGGTTCTTAATTCTTTACATTGGTGCATCGGCCGGAATACGTTTCGCTGCATGTTGGGGTGAGTACTTTTGTTTAGTCTCACTTTGAATTTGATATTCGTTTAGTTAGCTTATTTTATCATATTTGAAATTTAGTTTATTCGTAACTGTCGGTATTTGGAAGGTTGCTCTGGTATAGTTTTGTTTACTTGTATACAGATTGTTAAACTGGATTTTGTTTGAATGTGTTGAAATTTATACTAAGTTGGATTTAGAATTGGTGTTATTATTTGTATATTTGTTTTGAAATTATAGTGTTTTGTTTAAAATGGATGCAGCAAATCAGGCTTTATTAGAAAGAGCAAAAAGGGCTCGATCTGTTTCGAGGTCCCTCGTGACGAAACAAATTAATAAATTAGAAAACGAAATAAACAATTCAGCCGATAAAACAACAGTGCATGAGATTTACGTGCAATTAATTTCTAAATATGAGGAGCTGAGTACACTCGATAAGGAAGTTGAGAGTTTAATAAATATTGAAAGTCTAGAAGACGAAATATTAACTCGCGAAGAATATCGAGATAAATTTATAATATGGAAAATCCGTGCTGAACGTTACATAGGAACAGTTTCGAGCATTACATTTCAAAATTCGGTCGAAAATCAACCGCAAAACGTAACTCTTTAAATAATACAGTTAGTTCCGTTTCAACAAATCAACCGCGTTTACCTAAGCTCACATTAGAATCTTTTTCGGGCAAGGATATCAGTAGTTTCCCCAGTTTTTGGGCTAGATTTAAATCCGCAGTGGATGATAATTCGAATTTAAATGATGTGGACAAATTTTCTTATTTGAAATCGGTTGTCACATCTGATGCAGAATTGGCTATTCGAGGTTTAACACTAACACCGGAAAATTATGCCAAAGCAGTTAAAATTTTAGAAGATAGATTCGGGCGTAAAGAACTAATTGTAGATTATCATATGAATCGTTTGTTAAATTTGTCCCCTGTCCGTAAATCGTTTGATGTAATCGCGTTAAGAAAGCTATATGATCAATTTGAAATAAACATTAGGGGACTCGAATCCCTTGAAATCTTCCCCGATTCTTACAGTTGTCTACTGTTTCCGATAATAATGAAAGCTATTCCCCTGATTTGGCATTAGAATATAATAAAAAACATAATGAAAAACAATCCCAAGTCACTGATCTAACTACATATTTGCGCGGCGAAGTTGAAAGTCGCGAACGGACGGAAATTTTGTTAAAACCACATGGCTCCCACTCGTATCCCAATAAATATTCGGAAAGAGCACCACCGATCTATCCGCAGCCAAATCGAAAGGGTCAAGGTCATTCGCGATTCTACCCTTCTCATAAATCGGGGGTGAGAGCATCTGCGAACGAATTGCTTTCGGCTGCAGTTTCGAATTGTTTATTTTGTTCCGAAGATACTCATGCATCTGATATGTGTGAGAATCTATGCGTTCAGGAAAAGAGAGCCAAATTAATAAAGGAAGGGAGGTGTTTTTTGTGTTGTTATACTTGTTGCCATGTTAAAAAGTGCAAAAAAGAGGTTTGCTCGTATTGTAAAGGTCGTCACGCTCGTGCTATTTGTTTTAAGCTGGAAAATTCTTTAAAACAAAATTCGCATATAGATTTAGAGAAAGGGAAAGTTGACGTGAAACCAACGTCTTCAAATTCTGATCTTCATAATAGAGGTGGAGTTTTATTGCAGTGTGTAGAGGCAGAAGTAATCGGTCATATTTCCTCGGATAAAATATTTTGTCTTTTTGATAATGGAAGTGAGAAATCTTTTATTAAGAAAAATGTTTCTCGGAGGTTGGGGTTGAAAAAGGTAGGTTCGGAAAGGCTAAATATTTTTTCGTTCGGATGTAAAACTCCTAAAAAACAAACTTGTAGCAAGGTCGAGGTTAGATTAAGGAATATATTAAACGGAGAAGTAACTGTAATTGAGGCATTGGAAATTGAGGAAATTTCAAAGGCAACACTTAGCCTGCCTAGCCCAGACAGAAATGGAGACAAAGGGATTCAGACTAACATTCAATTGTAGTGAATCTTCTGAGAACTGTGAAATTTCATTGTTAATAGGTTCCGATTTTTATTGGTCTTTAACACATCGGATAAAAAGACTTGATTCGTCATTGGTTGCAGTAGAAACTAGTTTAGGATGGTCTCTTCAGGGAAAGTGTGATGAGCAGAGTGATTGTACTTCGGTACATTTGATTCACAGTGAAGAGGAATCGATTTCAGCTGAGCTAAGGAGATTCTGGGAGATAGAAAGCTTAGGAATACGTGACAATGATTCGGTGTCTTTAGGTAATGGAGATGAAGAGATACTTAGTGAATTTGATAAATCAGTTTGTTTGTAGATGGTCGATATCGTGTTAGTTTGCCATGGAAACCAGGAATGAGAGAGGTTTTACAGAATAATAAAACTGTTGCACGTAAACGTTTTGAGGGGTTGGTCCGTAGGTTTAAATGTGATCACGAGTTGTTCTGTGAGTATAAAGATGTAATCGATAACTATGTTAGGGAAGGTATTGTTGAGCGTACTTCTTGTGATTCTTTATCGGATAGTCAGGGATTTTACCTACCCCATCATGCGGTGATACGTAGCGACAAAACCACAAGCCGTCTTCGCATTGTGTTTGATGGTTCGGCTCACGAAGACGGACATTCATCGTTGAACCAAAGTTTATATACGGGACCAAATTTGCACCCAAATATGTTAGAACTTCTCTTACGGTTCCGAAAAAACCCTGTAGCCTTTACAGCTGATGTAAAATCGGCTTTTCTTCAAATTGAATTGGACCTTCGTGATCGAGAATTTACACGTTTCTTCTGGACTGATAATTTGAATAACAATCCATACGTTCTAAATTTCACGAGAGTCCTTTTTGGACTTAGACCTAGTCCATACCTTCTCGCAGCAACTTTAAAACATCATTTTAAGAAGTACAAAGAACAATATCCTCATACATTTGACTTGGTAATAGCTCCATTTATGTTGATGACTTCATTTGTGGTAGAAATGATGTTCCGGACGCTCTACGTACTACCTTGGAGTGTTTGCAAATATTCAGTGACGCGAGCATGTTGTTGCGCAAATGGAGAACTAATCAAAACAACTTGATTTGTTATGGCAGCAAGAAGGTGTCGAAACAGAATTCTCTGAAACTAGTGCCACGATCTTAAACCACCGATTAAGGTTTTAGGACTCGCTTGGGATTCAGAAAAGGATTAATTTATTTCGATCCAAAGGATTTATTGAAATTTATGTCACGTAAAACAGAGTCTTAGAGATTTATTCTGAGTGTGGTTGGTCGCATCTTCGACCCCATTGGAATTCTTGGCCCATTCGTTATCAAATTGAAGTGTCTTCTTCAAGATCTTTGGACTCTAGGAGTAGACTGGGACTCTGAACTTCCCCAAAGCTACGACACAAGTGGCAGCAGTGGAGTAGCGAAGCTGAGGGCTTGACTGAGATAAAAATACACGGTTCTATTTAGGGACGTAGATCAAGAATTATCAAGTGTTGATATACATTGTTTCTCAGACGCGAGCAAGTCAGCCTATGGAACAATACTATACTTGCGATTTGTTACTTGCAATAACAAAATCGAAACGAGTTTCATTTGCTCAAAAGTCGTGTGGCACCTTTGAAATCATTGACGCTTCCTCGTCTTGAACTGACAGCAGCCTATTGTCAGCTAGGTTGGCCAAACAGGTGTCATCATGTCTAAAGTTTAATGCCAATATATATTATTGGACTGATTCTCTCATTTCGTACTACTGGATATGTGGCGATTCTTCAGCATTCAAACGTACATTAAAAATCGTGTTCAAGAGATACAGTTGCTCTCTGATCCGAGCCAGTGGGGACACTGTCCAGAAAGGACAATCCTGCAGATCTCATTTCGCGTGGTACATCTGCCGTCAAATTAGCACAGAATGAGCTGTGGTGGCACGGCCCACCTTGGCTTAAACTAGCACCGATCATTGGCCAAATCGTCAACGAGATATTTAGATTCGGAACTCTGCTCGAAGAATTAGAATATCGTTCTAGTGTGCATGTGGCAGTTACCCAACAGAGGGAATCTCTTGTTGACATAAATCGATTCAGTAGCCTTAAAAAACTTTTGAAAGTGACTGCTTGGTCTTCCGATTTGTGAACAATGCTAGAATCGTTAATAAATCAATGAACTTCTATATTACTGCAGATGAAATACAAAATGCTGAATAGTTTTGGCTTAAATATGTTCAATACGAATTTATTCAGCTGAGATATTAACCTTAAAACGCAACGAACAACTTCGATGTAGCTCTGAAATAAAGAGTTTAGTGCCTTATTGGGTGAAGACAATTTACTAAGAATTACTGGACGGTTGCTTGAAGCAGACTTATGCTTGGCGAAAAGCATCCTGTTATCCTTCCCCGACACTGTAAATTTACAGAATTACTTGTTATTAGGGAACATGAACGAATTGGTCATTGTGGCGTATCTGCAACTTTAACTCAACTTCGAAAAAATTATTGGATACTAAAGGTCGTCAGTTAGTGAAAACAATAATTCGAATTTGTCTCATTTGCAAAAAATACAACGCTAAACCAGCTGACCAGTTGAGTGGTCAGTTGCCTCGAGATAGAATCACCCAATCCCCTCCATTTCAAATCGTAGGAATTGATTTTACAGGTGCAATACTTGTTAAGGACAATCAAGAGACTCATAAGTCTTATGTTTCTTTGTTTACATGTGCGGTCCACTCGTGCCGTACACTTAGAACTTGTATCAGACATGTCCACAAAGTGTTTTTTACTTGCTTTACGGAGATTCCTCGCTCGTAGAGGAATTGCAAAGTAATATACTCAGATAATGCTCGTACATTTAAAGCTGCTGAAAAGAGCTAGCATATTTTGCCAACATCTTGAAGGACAGTGAATTTCAAAATTTGTCGCAGATAAAGGTATCCACTGAAGTTCATAGTTGAACGTGCCCCTGGTGGGGTGGATTTTACGAACGTCTTGTTAAGACTATAAAGATCCTTTGCGTAAAATACTTGGCAAAGCCCTTCTAATGTTGAAGAACTTTCAACAATACTTTCAGAAGTTGAAGTGATCGTCAATCATCGACCACTGACATACGTGGAAAACGATCCAGGAGAGCCGGAACCACTCACACCGGCCACTTCTCGAGTTAGGTTATGGTGACTCTAAAATCCTATACATTTCATTGAACTGATCGACGCCACTACGGCAAGAAGTCGTACAAAAAAAGAAAGACTATTCCGAACTCTTCTTTAAAAAAAAAACAAACTTAGAATACAACTTTGGAACGCTGGAAAGAACAGTATTTACTCCAGTTAAAAACAGTTAATCATTTTAAAACACCATCTGTTCATAAAAATTTAAAATTAAATGACATAGTTCTGGTTGAAGGAAATGTAAAATCAAAATTATTGTGGGAACTTGGAATAATCAAGGAGATATTTATTGGAAGAGACAATAATGTTAGATCTTGTCTTGTAAAAACTTCTAAAGGTCTCTTCAAAAAACCCATTCAATTGTTGTACCCTTTAGAACTTGAATAATATTTGAACTAATTTTGTTTCTATTTTTTCAGATTAATGTTAGGAATAGCACATTATTAATTAATCTCTGTTAATTTATTTGTTGTGAGATCTTGAGGTATGTAGCCTAATATTTTCTAATTTGTAAATTGAAGATTTATTGTCAACTTTAAATTTCATTATATTTGTGTATTTTAATATATATTTACTTTTTCTTTGTAATATGAAAAATTTAAATTTTGATTAGTAGCATTGTTTCAGTGTTAAGTCTTTGTTAGAATTGTGTTTGAATAATTGTTTGTATTAATTTTTGTTTGATAATCACTGGGTGAACATTCTGTTCACCGGCGGGGTGTGTGCCGAAATATTGGCCACTCGAGGGCGCTGCTGTGCGCACCTCAGTATCTAAAATGTAAATATTGTTAGTGTGTAACTTGTTTTTAGAATGTAGGCCGCATGACGCAAGTTCAGTCATATTAAATATTACTATATTCAAAATTGTGTCTTCGTCGAGTAATATGGATTGATCAATTTCTATGGATACTGCACACTCATTCGTTCATTCGCTAAGAACATTTCGTTTAGGTTCTTAA